>CALYLW010000476.1:929213-998567 GCA_944989445.1 Ampullaceana balthica | reverse complement strand
TCTTCTATTATCTGTGTTGAAATAGATTTTATTAAGTCTTTTGGTTTTAGTTCAATAGATTCATATATTAATTTCTGAGATGAATTATGAGACAATAATTTATGTTAGGAATATATAATGTGTAAAGAACTAAATACTTAAGATTGACATTAACATGGCAGATAGCTGGCAAATATAATGTGTTATGAACAATATACACTATTTTAAATGATCTTTTTTATATGTTACGGCCAAAGCCCAAAGTACTTACAACTAACAATTGTAATTCGGGCTTTGGCCGGCCAATTCGCGAAGTGGCTGGGTATCCTTGGCCAAATCCGATGTGGTAAAGGAATACTGCCCGGTTAGCGGCACATCTGTCGCTTCTGGTGTGTTGGGGTGTACGTTGGAGGAAAAGGGTGCCACGCTGTGACGAAACTATTGCGTTAGTCTTTCCTTTTCGGAGAAGGTCCAGACATTGTGACTAGTTCTTATTATTCTGACACAGTGGTTTGAGTGTGATTATTGTAATACTCGTATTTATAACTTCTCAATCAACGTTTCCAGATGAAAAGATAAGTTATAGGGCACGTACAGCATGTGTAATATTGTGTAATAACACAATACTAAGTATACCGAGGCTATTAACCTATTAACCCATCATTAATTGTTAGCTATGACACGTTGCTCTGTACTGGAAAGTGCTAAATCAGCAAATGAACAAATTCATGCTGATTCGACCACAGTACCTTTCGACCCTTTTTAATTAATGTAATACAACCATTTCTCTCTGTCTCTTTATCTCGCACGCTCTCTCTCTTTCTTTCATTTATTCTTTTTGTCATCCTCTCTCTCTTTGTGTCACTCGTATTATCGTCTTTCTCTCTGTCACTATTTCTGTCTCTTTATTTCCTTCTCTTTTTAAACTTCTCGGTGTTCCCAGTCTCTCTCTCTCCCCCTTGTCTCTCTCTTTCTCTCTATATATCTGTCTCTCTTTCTCGTAAGTTAAACACCATTAAAAAAAAATCAATAACATTTTTTAAAAAAAATTTTTTTAAAACAAGCATATTTATATTACAATTATTCGAATAAAAAAATTACCGTTGTTTTGCAATCTTTTGAGCCTTCCTGTTACCAGACCTGATTTTGTGAAAGCATTCTGAAAGTAGAAAAAGTAAAAGGTAATTAGTTTATAAAAAATTATTTGGATTATCTCTGATGACTATTTAGTTTGCAGTTTATATATTTTAGTTACTATTTGTTTTTTCACTATCGACGATTTGAGTATGAATGCACACGAGAGAGAGGCCGTATTGGCTCTATATATTACATAATCTGGTCACAATACGTCCATTTTGTTTATCTAGTAAACTGCTTGCCAGATGCTTGTTTTTTACCTGGCTCGACCCATGCTAAAATAAATTAAATGACTGAAATTGTTTTTTAAAAGGCATTTTCATCTATTTTAATGTTCTCAGAAGATAAAAAAATATTTTAAAGACAATTTCATTTTTTTTATTTCATTACTAGATGTTTGATTCTTATTTCGTTTGTTCGCGCCAATGGCACCAGCTAGACTTCATCATCATCAGGCGTTCACAACTAGCTAGCGTTCTACTCACCCGCAGTTATCTCAGCGCCGACTGTGATACGAATCACTCCCTTGTGGCCAGCAAGGTACGAATAATGAGAAAAAACTAATACCACACGAAGATGAAGGGATGTCCACGTATCAACACCATCTGCACCAAAGACCCTGTGAAAACGCAGCTGTTCACTGACAAAGTGAAGGAAAGTCTCTCAAAGACGTCCCCATGCGTCACCATAGACTCCAAATGGACGCATCTCAGAGACACAATCTATACATCGGCAATACATGCCTTTGGCAAGAAATCTCACAAAAACACAGACTGGTTTGACGAACATTGGGACGAGATGAAACCTGTCACTGAAGCCAAAAGGAAAGCTCTTATGGCCTACAAGGAATAGCCCACACCTGACAGGCTGCATGCCTTAAAAACAGCCAAGTCGCATGCCCAAAAAGTTGCACGTCATTGTGCCAATACCTACTGGCTTAACCTCTGTTCCAGCATTAAATCAGCTGCAGGCATGAGCAATGCCAAAGCCATGTACGAAAACATTAAAAAAGCAACGGACCCTTTGACTTCCAAAGTTGCCCCCTTGAGGTCCAAAAGTGGAGATATTATCCAAGACCAGGCAGGACAGTTAAAACTATCGGTTGAGCATTATCTGGAACTGTATTTAACAGTTACCACAGTTTCCAGCACGCTCTAGATGACATCCCCGATATGCCTCTCATGTAAGAACTTGATGCCGTGCCCACACAAGAAGAGCTGAGTAAAGCAATTGACAGCCTAGCTTGTGGAAAAGCCCCTGGGAATGATGGCATACCACCAGAAGCTCTGAAGAGTGGTAAGACAGCTTTACTCCAACCATTGCACGAACTTCTGTCACTCTGCTGGGAACAGGGCTACATCTATCAAGACCTAAAGGATTCAAATATAATGACACTATATAAAAACAAGGGCGATAGAAGTGACTGCAATAACTATCGCGGCATCTCACTCCTTAGTATTGTAAGAAAGGCTTTCGCCCGTGTCATACTAACACGTTTACTGAGTCTAGCATCCCGTGTATATCCTGAATCTCAGTGCGGTTTCCGGGCTGGTCGGTCTACCATAGACATGGGGTTCTCCATACGGCAGCACCAGGAAAAATTCAGAGTGCAGCTGATGCCACTATACATTGCCTGTGTGGACCTAACTAAAGCCTTTGATTTCATCAGTTGCAACGGGCTATTCCAAATCCTGGTAAAAAATTGGCTGTCCAACACACCTACTCGCCATCATCAGACAGTTTCATGAAAATATGCAGGGTACAGTGCAGTTCGATGGAGCTACGTCAGAAGCCTTCCAAGTCAGCAGCGGAGTTAAACAAGGTTGTGTACTTGCACAAACACTGTTCGCAATATTCTTCTCTGTACTGCTTCGATACGCATTCAATGATAGCAGTGATGGTATCTAGCTACACACCAGAGCTGATGCAGGACTTTTCAACACTGCCCACCTCCAAGCCAAGACCAAAACGACAGATATCCTAATTCGTGAGCTCCTCTTTGCGGATGATGTGGCACTAACAGCGCATACAGGAACTGAGTTGCAACAACTTGTGTCAAGCTTCTGTAATGCAAGCAAAGAATTTGTTCTGCAAATCAGCTTGATAAATACAAACATCATGGCCCAAGACACACAACCTCCTCCTACCATCAATATCGACAATGAAACCTTGGAGGTTGTGGACAGCTTCACCTACTTGGGTTCCAAGGTTTCCAATACACTGTCCATTGAAGAGAAAATAAACAGTAGAATTGGCAAACCTGCTGCCACAATGGCTAAACAAAATAAACGGGTCTGGCAAAACACCAAGTTAACAGAAGTAACCAAACTGTGTGTCTATAGAGCCTGCGTCATTAGTACACTGCTATATGTGAGTGACACATGGACCACTTATACATCCCAAGAGAGCAAGCTTAATAGCTTCCACTTGAGATGTCTGCGTCGCATCCTTGACATTAAATGGCAAGATAAAGTGCCTAATACTGAGGTCCTAATGCGTGCCAATACCCAAAGCATGTTCTCAATCCTACTAGAAAGACGCCTGAGATGGCTATGACATGTTAAAAGAATGAACACTGGCCGCATCCCCAAAGACATCCTATATGGAGAACTGGCATCGGGAAAGAGGAAGCAAAGGATGGAGGAGGCTAGAGACAGAAGAGCTAGGAGAAAGGCCAAAACATATGGAAGCACAGAACTCGTGTGTAAAAGCTGTGGAAAAGACTGTCACTCAAGGATAGGACTGCACAGCCACTCGAGAAAATGCAACCCAACACAACGGTGATGCACCATCGTCTCGCGAGACGGAAGGATGCCGATTATTGTTTGTAAGTGAGAAAGTTCCATTTGGCGTCGTATTGGGACCATCCGGCAAGTAGAGATAAAGATAAACAAAATAGTTGCATCATGATCAGACTATTTACTGTTGAGAGCCGAAAAAATGCTTTAGAAATGAGAAAGATTTACAAATTAGCGCTGTAATAGCTGAAATACAACATATAAAAAGCATCTGCATTTAATAGATTAAAAACGTAAGTTCTCACAAGAAAATTAAATTTCGATGTGAAATAATATACGTGTAAAAACCGCAGAATTACCTTAATAAGTTGTATATGGATTTTATAACATAGTTTACATTTATTTATTTATTTTTTAAAGTTATTTTTATTAGTTACTATGGTAACATTAAGCTTAATATATTTTTCGATATATATATACATATATTTATATATACATATATATATACATATATTTATATATACATTACCTTCTTAATTGAGATTAAGTACATGATTGGCCGACCCTAGCGAGTGTTAGTCATATTTAGGGTTGTTAATTGCGTGTCAGAGGCGGCGTTAGGTACGCACGAGGCCTGGTGCAAAAATGACCCGCGGGGTCCCCTTAGATTAGATCAATTCTTGCACAAACTCAGTAGTGCAATATCTACCGGCTCTTTTGATACTAAAATATAGTCTAAAGTCTAAAATTCGGGGCCCCCTGAGCGTGGGGCCTAGGGCAATTGCCCCAGCTGCCACCCTCAAAGGCCGCTCCTGTTGAGTATTGTTTTTTTTATTGGTAAACCGATTATCGATTATGTAACTCCAATTTTAAACCGATTATCGTTTTATAGCTGGCTTGATAGAAGTTAGGGATGTACCGAATTTCGCCTGCAAATGTTTCGAAACCAACAATGAGTTGGCAGGCATCCGACGTTCACTCGCGTTGTTTTGATTTCTTAGTGCTGTAGTTCGTTTCCGTTCTTTCTCCACTTTCTTTGCACTCTCCAAGAGCAAGTCTGCGGCGTATATTACGCCGCGGGGTGTCTAGTATAATTATATTTTAATAAGTTAAGGATAAGATAAGGAAAGGGAATGACCTGAATGATGATGTGTTTGATTTTTGATATTGTAGTCTTGATTTTTGCAATTATTTAATACATTTATTTTTCTCCCTTTTAAACAACAAACAAAAATCATAGATAAAAGTAAAAATGTGATTTTGTTCTTGATATGCGCTTACAATACATTAACATTACATTAGTTCATAAAATTTATTTAGTTTTAGGATAAAGTGCCTAATGAAAATATCAAATTAGCATTAGACATAATAGGCATAGCAATGTTTTACATACACTCAACTTATTTAAAATGATTATGTAACTCTGAATTATTATTTTTTTTCATAGATGTCTAAATTTACATTAATTTTATCTATAAAATTTTTTTTTATAAACTGAAATAGATCATAGTTTTTTAATATTTGTCTTTTACATTTTTTGAAACTGCAAAAAAGGGGGGCGAGGTTGGGGGAAGCATTTAAATCTATTAAAAAAATTAACCACTCAAAGCAAAAATAATTTAATTTAAATTGACTTCTTATCTAGCATTTTCGAGAGAAAAAGTAAATTCTTAGCCAACGTTAAGACAATTTTCATTTCATGACGATATTTGCCACATTCTGCTCTATCTGCAATCAATGTAAGGACATTTTTTTTCGTTTAAATTTGGGGGATCAGTGGTTGGTTACATTAACATTACTGAAGCTAACATTCCTATAATATTTTATCTGTCACTGCCATCTATTTAACACCCCAATGACATCTTTATAATAGCATAGCTAGTATTATCTTTCATGCTTTAATGAAAGACGTTTTTATACATTAAAAACTAAAAGGATATTCTTACAATTTTATAATATACTAGCAGACCCGTGGTGCGTTGCATCGATCTCAGTAAAAATGAATCAATTTAAAGAAACCAATGAGTGTTATGTTTAAAAACAATTATGCAGAAACCTTCGCGGAAGAGTGGAAAAATTCCAAATTTCATAGCAAACGGATAAATAAATTAATAATTAAATAGCGTACAAAAGAAGAAATGATATTAAGGGCCCCGGTCCCAAAATGAGTGATAATATAGTTTTTTTTATTGCCAGTGTACTCAAGCTATATTCCTCAATATCGTGTAAAATTGAATAGGGAATACAATTATTAAAATTCAGTAAAAAGACATTTGGGGCCCCCAGCCCCGAGGGAATGGACATTAGGAGTTAAGTGCCCAAAGTAATGTAATATAGGCTCTAAAGTTTTTATATACTAAGTTTGGTCAAAATCCAGTTATTTTCTTATTATCTAACGCTTAAACTACTTTTTATATAGCTAATATAAGGGGGAAATGACATTAAGGGGTCATTCGGTGCAAGAAGTCAACTTCAAAATCCTGTTCATTTTAATTCAGTTTTATTGTAGATATATTTCTCAAGATATTTTAAAGTTGAAAAGGAAAAATATCTTAATATGGGCTACCAAGATTTAGTATACAAAGGTTGGTGAAGATCCATTCATTTACTCAGTAGCTAACGCATAAACTAATTTTTATATATCTTATATAAGCAAAAAAAAGACATTAAGGGCCCCGGGGCCCATTCAGTGCATGATATGAAGTTCAGAAACCTGTTCATTTCAATATGGATAATAGTGGATACATTTTCCATTATTTGCCAAGATTGTTTTTGACTGAATTGTGAATAAAATCTTAAACGTTTAAGAAATATGAATATTTTGGCCCCAGCCCCAAAGGAGTGGCCATTAGGAGTCAATTGCCTTATAGTATTATAATATGGGCTACCAAGTTTTTGTATACAAAGTTTGGTTAAGATCTATTCATTTACTCAGTAGATAACACTTAAACTAATTTTTATATAGCTCGTATAATCAAAATATGATATTATGGACCCCCGGCGCCCCATGAGTGTTAAATTTTGAAAACAAAAGTAGCCAGTTACCATCCCGGGAGTTTACTCAACAGTCTCGAAAAGGTTCATGACGATCGGGTGAATGGTTTAGTCAGCTATAAAGGACATGCACACACACACACATACATACTTTGATTTTTATATATATAGATAGATATAAGAAAAAAAGAAATTTAGGGCCACTGGGCCCATTTGGTGATAGATGTAAATTTCAAAAACCTTTTCATTTAATTAAGTTTCCTCATAGATATATTCCTCCAGATCGTGAAAAATTGAATGGGGGAAAATACATTAAACATATACGAAGAAAAGACATTGGGGGCCCCCGGCCCCGAAGGAATGTACATTTGAAGTTATGTGCCCTATAGTATTTTAATATCGACTACCAAGTTTTTGTATTCAAATTTTGGTTTAGATCCATTAATTTACTAAGTAGCTAACGCATAAACTAATTTTTATATATCTTATATAAGCAAAAAATTACATTAAGGGCCCCGGGGCCCATTCAGTGCAAGATATAAAGTTCAAAACCCCTGTTCATTTCAATTTGTATAATAACGGATACATGTGTCATTATTTGTCAAGATTGTTAATGACTGAATGGTGAATAAAATCTTAAACGTTAAAGAAATTTGAATTTTTGGGCCCCTAACCCCAAAGGAATGACTATTTGCAGTTCACTGCCCTATATTATCTTAATATTGACTATCAAGTTGTCATATACAAAGTTTGGTTAAAATCCAACAATTTACATAGTAGCTAGCGCTTAAACTAATTTTTATATAGCTCATATTAGCAAAAAATGACATTATGGGCCCCCGGATGCCCCATGCGTGTTAAATTTAGAAAACAAAGTTGCCAGTTACCATCCCAGGTAGGTACTTAACAGTCTCCAAAAATTTCATGACGATCGGATGAATGGTTTTGTCAGCTATAAAGGACATGCACACACACACACACACAGACATACTTTGATTTATATATATATATATATATATATATATATATATATATATATATATATATATATATATGTATATATTATAATATTTTTATCAAATTATTTTGTAATATTTTTTTTTAAATATGTTATATACTACTTAGAAGTACTTACCCTAAGGTAATTTTTTAATTATTTATTAACATAATTTGTATTGCATAAATGTAATTAATGTGAATGATTGTAAGAAATATGTATATTTACTTTTTAAAAAGAAAGAAATAAGACAATCTAAGTGGAAACACTGATCTACCCATACATATTATTTTCTTGTTATTAAATCAAAATTAAAAAGAAATTAAACACCTGCTAGATAACATCAAAGAATATATTATGTATTCTCTAAATATTATAATAACATTTACTCCGTAAATACTACTGTATTACTGCCTTGTTCTTGTAATGGATATAGCTTTTTATAAAAGTTAGTTGACGAGAAATAATGTCTTTAGACTTAATTTCTTTTTAAAATCAATTTGTTTTGAAGCATTAGATGTTTTTAAGGCTTCTTTTAATGAATATATTTTGATATAATAAAAATGTTCAATATTGTTTTTCTAATTTCTTTTGTCAGCTATAAATGAGAGAAGAAAAAAATGCTTTTCTGATTGAGATAATTTACTATCTTATAGAGAGTATGTTTTTTAGGTTGTTTTATATTAGTGTATTTTCTTATAGTTGTCAAATTAAATGAGCATCATAATAATGATAATTATTGTAACAACGTTAAATATTTAATAGATACATGTCTCATTTTCTCTCTTTTCTTATGTAAGTTTAATTTGTTTTGTTTATCTGCTTTCAGAATCAGTATTTATATTAAATGTATTTTAAGCATATATTTAACTCTTTTCTACATACTTTTTTTCCATTATCAGCCTTCATTTCATATCTTGTAATATTAAAACTGTAAGATAATGACATTCCTACTTAAAATACTTACCCCCATAATTCTGTATCTAAGATATGCAACTGGCTGATTGACTTACACCTGTCAGAGACAAAAACCTGGTCATTTAATGATGGATTATTAAAAGTTGTAATGTAGAGTTTTATATAATATTCTCTTAGGTAAACTTTAACTATTCTGTTGTATTAGGATATGTATTATCAAGTATAATAGAACACTATACATAGGACACAAATTAACAGTGGTATATTTGACTTATATTGTTAGGATATTTTGACAAAATATTATTTTTAACATGCTCTTGGTCATACAGATAGAAATAACCTATTTGTTTGGGGGCAATTTCGTTCTCTTTTTATTTTTTCCTTTCGATATCAGGTTACAGCGACATAAAAAGAAAGCCTTTTCTTTGAGAAAATTGTAAGAAAACAATGAAATGTGTCGGTTCCATAAATAAAAAACTGACTTATTATGTTTTGGTGACTAAACGGATGACGTTATTTGATTCCACTGCCGTGTGAAGGCAAGGGTTTGTTCCCGGAGCCTAGGGCGTCCCTGAGTCACCCTGCTCCGAATGGGTACCTAACACTACATGTAGTTAGGCGGCTGGGTAATGCGTGGAACCCACAAAGCCGTGGCCTGTGAACGCTGCATCACTTGCCAACAGATAATCTGTCATGGTCTGTGGACGCAACTATCTTCTGCATAGAAGGAGCGTCTGTATAGATAAGATAAGATATTCAACTAAGAAATTTGCTACTATGTATTTAATAATATTAGTTTCAAACATTAGTTGCTACTATGTGTTTAATAATATTAGTTTCAAACATTAGTTGCTACTATGTATTTAACAATATTTGTTTCAAACATTAGTTGCTACTATGTATTTAATAATATTAGTTTCAAAAATTTGTTGCTACTATGTATTTAATAATATTAGTTTCAAATATTAGTTGCTACTATGTATTTAATAATATTCCTATCAAATATTAGTTTTTAAAATTATCAACACATTGAGTACTAGACATCATTTCGAAAAGTGGTGGCCTCTACGCGACTTGGAAAATGAGTGAGGTCGCGGAGCTGTCCATGTCACAAACCAACAGTAACCTGGTGGGCAGCGCTGATGTCAGGTTAGATCCTAGTAATGTCACAAATGATTACAGTCACTCTACTGATCTTGACGGATGCAAAGTCCATGAATAAAAAAAGATTTAAAAAAACAAAACAAAGCACTTGTTTATGTCACGGTTATACGAACATTTCGTCATCCTTATAAGCTATTAGTGATATGCTGTTATGATATTGTTATGATGTGTTGTGTGCTTGTTTGTTTGTGATGTGTGTTGTGTGCTTGTTTGTTTGTGATGTGTGCTTGTTTGGTTGTGATGTGTGTTGTGTGCTTGTTTGTTTGTGATGTGTGCTTGTTTGGTTGTGATGTGTGTTGTGTGCTTGTTTGTTTGTGATGTGTGCTTGTTTGGTTGTGATGTGTGTTGTGTGATTGTTTGTTTGTGATGTGTGCTTGTTTGGTTGTGATGTGTGTTGTGTGCTTGTTTGTTTGTGATGTGTGCTTGTTTGGTTGTGATGTGTGTTGTGTGCTTGTTTGGTTGTGATGTGTGTTGTGTGCTTGTTTGGTTGTGATGTGTGTTGTGTGCTTGTTTGGTTGTGATGTGTGTTGTGTGCTTGTTTGTTTGTGATGTGTGCTTGTTTGGTTGTGATGTGTGTTGTGTGCTTGTTTGGTTGTGATGTGTGTTGTGTGCTTGTTTGGTTGTGATGTGTGTTGTGTGCTTGTTTGGTTGTGATGTGTGTTGTGTGCTTGTTTGTTTGTGATGTGTGCTTGTTTGGTTGTGATGTGTGTTGTGTGCTTGTTTGGTTGTGATGTGTGTTGTGTGCTTGTTTGGTTGTGATGTGTGTTGTGTGCTTGTTTGGTTGTGATGTGTGTTGTGTGCTTGTTTGGTTGTAATGTGTGTTGCGTGCTTATTTGGTTGTGATGTGTGTTGTGTGTTTGTTTGGTTGTGATGTGTGATGTGTGCTTGTTTGGTTGTGATGTGTGTTGTGTGCTTGTTTGTTTGTGATGTTTGCTTGTTTGGTTGTGATGTGTGTTGTGTGCTTGTTTGGTTGTGATGTGTGTTGTGTGCTTGTTTGGTTGTGATGTGTGTTGTGTGCTTGTTTGGTTGTGATGTGTGTTGTGTGCTTGTTTGTTTGTGATGTGTGCTTGTTTGGTTGTGATGTGTGTTGTGTGCTTGTTTGGTTGTGATGTGTGTTGTGTGCTTGTTTGGTTGTGATGTGTGTTGTGTGCTTGTTTGGTTGTGATGTGTGTTGTGTGCTTGTTTGTTTGTGATGTGTGCTTGTTTGGTTGTGATGTGTGTTGTGTGCTTGTTTGTTTGTGATGTGTGCTTGTTTGGTTGTGATGTGTGTTATGTGCTTGTTTGGTTGTGATGTGTGTTGTGTGCTTGTTTGGTTGGGATGTGTGTTGTGTGCTTGTTTGTTTGTGATGTGTGCTTGTTTGGTTGTGATGTGTGTTGTGTGCTTGTTTGTTTGTGATGTGTGCTTGTTTGGTTGTGATGTGTGTTGTGTGCTTGTTTGGTTGTGATGTGTGTTGTGTGCTTGTTTGGTTGTGATGTGTGTTGTGTGCTTGTTTGTTTGTGATGTGTGCTTATTTGGTTGTGATGTGTGTTGTGTGCTTGTTTGTTTGTGATGTGTGCTTGTATGGTTGTGATGTGTGTTGTGTGCTTGTTTGTTTGTGATGTGTGCTTGTTTGGTTGTGATGTGTGTTGTGTGCTTGTTTGGTTGTGATGTGTGTTGTGTGCTTGTTTGGTTGTGATGTGTGTTGTGTGCTTGTTTGGTTGTGATGTGTGTTGTGTGCTTGTTTGGTTGTGATGTGTGTAGTGTGCTTGTTTGTTTGTGATGTGTGTTTGTTTGGTTGTGATGTGTGTTGTGTGCTTGTTTGGTTGTGATGTGTGTTGTGTGCTTGTTTGGTTGTGATGTGTGTTGTGTGCTTGTTTGTTTGTGATGTGTGCTTGTTTGGTTGTGATGTGTGTTGTGTGCTTGTTTGGTTGTGATGTGTGTTGTGTGCTTGTTTGTTTGTGATGTGTGCTTGTTTGGTTGTGATGTGTGTTGTGTGCTTGTTTGGTTGTGATGTGTGTTGTGTGCTTGTTTGGTTGTGATGTGTGTTGTGTGCTTGTTTGGTTGTGATGTGTGTTGTGTGCTTGTTTGGTTGTAATGTGTGTTGCGTGCTTATTTGGTTGTGATGTGTGTTGTGTGTTTGTTTGTTTGTGATGTGTGCTTGTTTGGTTGTGATGTGTGTTGTGTGATTGTTTGTTTGTGATGTGTGCTTGTTTGGTTGTGATGTGTGTTGTGTGCTTGTTTGTTTGTGATGTGTGCTTGTTTGGTTGTGATGTGTGTTGTGTGCTTGTTTGGTTGTGATGTGTGTTGTGTGCTTGTTTGGTTGTGATGTGTGTTGTGTGCTTGTTTGGTTGTGATGTGTGTTGTGTGCTTGTTTGTTTGTGATGTGTGCTTGTTTGGTTGTGATGTGTGTTGTGTGCTTGTTTGGTTGTGATGTGTGTTGTGTGCTTGTTTGGTTGTGATGTGTGTTGTGTGCTTGTTTGGTTGTGATGTGTGTTGTGTGCTTGTTTGTTTGTGATGTGTGCTTGTTTGGTTGTGATGTGTGTTGTGTGCTTGTTTGGTTGTGATGTGTGTTGTGTGCTTGTTTGGTTGTGATGTGTGTTGTGTGCTTGTTTGGTTGTGATGTGTGTTGTGTGCTTGTTTGGTTGTAATGTGTGTTGCGTGCTTATTTGGTTGTGATGTGTGTTGTGTGTTTGTTTGGTTGTGATGTGTGATGTGTGCTTGTTTGGTTGTGATGTGTGTTGTGTGCTTGTTTGTTTGTGATGTTTGCTTGTTTGGTTGTGATGTGTGTTGTGTGCTTGTTTGGTTGTGATGTGTGTTGTGTGCTTGTTTGGTTGTGATGTGTGTTGTGTGCTTGTTTGGTTGTGATGTGTGTTGTGTGCTTGTTTGTTTGTGATGTGTGCTTGTTTGGTTGTGATGTGTGTTGTGTGCTTGTTTGGTTGTGATGTGTGTTGTGTGCTTGTTTGGTTGTGATGTGTGTTGTGTGCTTGTTTGGTTGTGATGTGTGTTGTGTGCTTGTTTGTTTGTGATGTGTGCTTGTTTGGTTGTGATGTGTGTTGTGTGCTTGTTTGTTTGTGATGTGTGCTTGTTTGGTTGTGATGTGTGTTATGTGCTTGTTTGGTTGTGATGTGTGTTGTGTGCTTGTTTGGTTGGGATGTGTGTTGTGTGCTTGTTTGTTTGTGATGTGTGCTTGTTTGGTTGTGATGTGTGTTGTGTGCTTGTTTGTTTGTGATGTGTGCTTGTTTGGTTGTGATGTGTGTTGTGTGCTTGTTTGGTTGTGATGTGTGTTGTGTGCTTGTTTGGTTGTGATGTGTGTTGTGTGCTTGTTTGTTTGTGATGTGTGCTTATTTGGTTGTGATGTGTGTTGTGTGCTTGTTTGTTTGTGATGTGTGCTTGTATGGTTGTGATGTGTGTTGTGTGCTTGTTTGTTTGTGATGTGTGCTTGTTTGGTTGTGATGTGTGTTGTGTGCTTGTTTGGTTGTGATGTGTGTTGTGTGCTTGTTTGGTTGTGATGTGTGTTGTGTGCTTGTTTGGTTGTGATGTGTGTTGTGTGCTTGTTTGGTTGTGATGTGTGTAGTGTGCTTGTTTGTTTGTGATGTGTGTTTGTTTGGTTGTGATGTGTGTTGTGTGCTTGTTTGGTTGTGATGTGTGTTGTGTGCTTGTTTGGTTGTGATGTGTGTTGTGTGCTTGTTTGTTTGTGATGTGTGCTTGTTTGGTTGTGATGTGTGTTGTGTGCTTGTTTGGTTGTGATGTGTGTTGTGTGCTTGTTTGTTTGTGATGTGTGCTTGTTTGGTTGTGATGTGTGTTGTGTGCTTGTTTGGTTGTGATGTGTGTTGTGTGCTTGTTTGGTTGTGATGTGTGTTGTGTGCTTGTTTGGTTGTGATGTGTGTTGTGTGCTTGTTTGGTTGTAATGTGTGTTGCGTGCTTATTTGGTTGTGATGTGTGTTGTGTGTTTGTTTGGTTGTGATGTGTGTTGTGTGCTTGTTTGGTTGTGATGTGTGTTGTGTCCTTGTTTGGTTATTATGTGTGTTGTGTGCTTGTTTGGTTATCATGTGTGTTGTGTGATTGCTTCGTTATTATGTGTGTTGTGTGATTGTTTGATTATTATGTGTGTTGTGTGATTGTTTGGTTATTATGTGTGTTGTGTGATTGGTTGATTATTATGTGTGTTGTGTGATTGTTTGGTTATTATGTGTGTTGTGTGATTGTTTGGTTATTATGTGTGTTGTGTGATTGTTTGGTTATTATGTGTGTTGTGTGATTGTTTGGTTATTATATTTGTTATGTGATTGTTTGGATATTAAATGTGTTGAGTGATTGTTTGGATTTTATGTGTGTTGTGTTTTTTATTTGGTTATTATGTGTGTTGTGTGATTGTTTGGTTATTATGTGTGTTGTGTGATTGTTTGGATATTATGTGTGTTGTGTGATTGTTTGGTTAATATGTGTTGTGTGATTGTTTGGTTATTATGTGTGTTGTGTGATTGTTTGGTTATTATGTGTGTTGTGTGATTGTTTGGATATTATGTGTGTTGTGTTATTGTTTGGTTATTATGTGTGTTGTGTGATTGTTTGGTTATTATATTTGTTGTGTGATTGTTTGGTTATTATGTGTGTTGTGGCTATTTGATGGTTCAAGTTCAGTGTGTCATGTTGACACGGTTATGTTGTGTGCTGTGCTAGCGAGGAAGTTCTGTTTGTTGTGTTGGTATAACGTTGTGACATTCATAGAGACACATTCTGCAATATTGTGCAATATTATTGACATAAAGTCACTGAGCACACAGTTTTGTCTGTTCTTAAAACGACGAATAAGTTCCCATGCCACAACGTTATAAATTAAATTGATTTAAAGTGCAGTTTTATCTTTGTAATAAGTGACATGTGTAAAACACTCAAATAACAAAACGTCATCATTTGTAGTTGTTTGTTCCCCATGTTCACTATCTAATTGCTCTGAGTCTATCATTTGTAGTTGTTTGTTCCCCATGTTCACTATCTAATTGCTCTGAGTCTATCATATGTAGTTGTTTGTTCCCCATGTTCACTATCTAATTGCTCTGAGTCTATCATTTGTAGTTGTTTGTTCCCCATGTTCACTATCTAATTGCTCTGAGTCTATCATTTGTAGTTGTTTGTTCCCCATGTTCACTATCTAATTGCTCTGAGTCTATCATTTGTAGTTGTTTGTTCCCCATGTTCACTATCTAATTGCTCTGAGTCTATCATTTGTAGTTGTTTGTTCCCCATGTTCACTATCTAATTGCTCTGAGTCTATCATTTGTAGTTGTTTGTTCCCCATGTTCACTATCTAATTGCTCTGAGTCTATCATTTGTAGTTGTTTGTTCCCCATGTTCACTATCTAATTGCTCTGAGTCTATCATTTGTAGTTGTTTGTTCCCCATGTTCACTATCTAATTGCTCTGAGTCTATCATTTGTAGTTGTTTGTTCCCCATGTTCACTATCTAATTGCTCTGAGTCTAAAATTCAAAGTGTTTCATAAAATACGCTCTAATCTACAATCTAGACCACAGATGTTTAACTCAAGGCCCGGGGTTTTCATTAAACCCGAGAGGACTGGTCTTAGCTATTGAGCGGCTATATGTGGCTTAGTATGGGAAACGGATTGCACGGGGCCGAGTTTAAGTAGGGATAAGAATTAATAAGGGTAATAAGTGAAAATTAAAATAGGTGGGGTCTACCTACAAAAGTGAGGCGCCCACTGCGGCCGTATATGTAGCAGTGGCCTAAGACTGACTCTGGAGCCCAAAATACAATTATATCAGACAAGAAATGTCTTGACCACCGCAAAATTACATATGACCGGAGAAAGAATCGTGTACATAAGTATTTGTTACAGCCTCACAATATTAATGTCACATCAAATTATCTTTCCGAATTGTAGACTTCAAATATTTCTTGCCTCCATCAGAATTTGTGAATATTAAATGAATACAGTTAGTGAATGTTTATTTTTAACTGACATATTTACTTTCGGGTTCTCTAGTGTGCTTAACGTCTCAGACAAAAAAGGAGTGTTTTGACTTCTCATTTCGTTTAATTTTTCTGTATATTAATGTAAAATATTTATTTTATTTATTCTATAACAAAAACAAAACCAGCCATTTTTATAGCTAAGCGAAAAACGTCTTCAGATAAGGTAAGATTTAAATCCCGCTGGACGACTATTTTCAGGTTTTACCGTTATTTGTGTAAAAACGTGTATAATTAGTGTAAAAAACGATCAAATCGAATTATACGATATTATATTACAAAACTCAACAGCCAAATATTCAAATATCAAGAAAGAAAAGCTGGGAGTATATGATATTACATTACAAAACTCAACAGCTAAACATTCAAACATCAAGAAAGAAAAGCTGGGAGTAAATGACATTCAGTTTCAATAAGGCAGGAGACACAAGACAATAAAAGAAAGAAACAAACTTTCAAAAAACAACTGAAAACCTAAATTTTAGCTAGTATTTTCCAAATTTGACCACATATTAAGACTAACCCAGCAATAACAATCAATTGTATGTTACTAGATTCAACACAACATGTTGGCTCATGAGTAAAAGAATTATGTGTCAATCTCTCTAAACATATAGCCTTGCGTCAAGCATATACAGTGCATCTCCGAGGAACAGTGGTTGAGAGTACACAAGAAAATTTTTCTTGTGTGACGGATATTCACGGATATGAAATTTCACTGGACAGCCTGATAATTTGCAGGTTATTAAAAGAACTAAGCAATGAACTGTCCCCAATCCTTGTAGTTCTCTTTCAAGCCTCTCTAAACCAGGGTAAATTGCCACAGGATTGGAAATTAGCTAACGTAACTCCACTCTTTAAGAAAGGGGATAAATCAGACCCTGGTAATTACAGACCTGTATCATTGACTAGCATCATAGGTAAATTACTAGAACACATAATATATAGTAGAATAGTTAACCACCTAGACAAATATAATGCCCTATGCCCACATCAACACGGCTTTAGAAAAAACAGATCATGTGAAACACAATTAATAGGTTTAATAGATGATCTGTCAAAAGGCTTAGACAAAAATGACCAAATAGACACTATATTACTAGACTTCTCAAAAGCATTTGACAAAGTTCACCACCTTAGTTTACTTAAAAAACTTAAACTACTTTGGAATCTCAGGTTCCTTACATCACTGGATCCAAGACTTCCTTTTGGGCAGGGAGCAAACTGTAATAATTAATGGATCTAAATCTGCACCAATAAAGGTTAACTCAGGAGTTCCACAAGGAACTGTGCTAGGTCCCTTACTCTTTTTAATCTATATAAATGATTTACCCAACAACATCTCAACAGGAACAAAAGTTAGGTTATTTGCTGATGATTGTATAATCTATAGAACAATTAAATCAGAACAAGATAGCAAAATTTTACAAAAAGACTTAGATGAATTGATAAAATGGGAAACTAACTGGAGTATGTCTTTCCACCCAGAAAAGTGTCAGCTGTTAAGAGTAACAAAGAAAAAGAAACAAATAAATTCAAAATATTTATTCATGGAAAAGAACTGACCCAAACTAAAGATGCAAAATACTTAGGAGTCTTAATAAATGAGAAACTATCATGGAATCCCCATGTCAATGAAGTTATTAAAGAAAATCAAACAAAACCTTAGGCTTTATAAAAAGAAACTTTAACAAATGTAATAGAGATATAAAACTAAAATGCTACCTCACTTTGGTGAGACCTGTACTAGAATATGCATCTTCTGTATGGGACCCATCCACCAAAGAAAACATTGATAAACTAGAACAAATTCAAAAAAGGGCTGCCAGATTCATCACCGGAGAATATTCAAAACTGACAAGAATAACACCATTAGTTAAATCATTAAACCTTGAAAACACTAGAGAATAGAAGAACCAAGAGTAAAGTAGTAATCATACAAAAAGCAATTAATTCTAATTTAGAAATACAACACAAAGTTAATTTAATAAACCCTCAGATAGACATAAGGATAAAAACACCTTCCTTATTCCGTATGCAAGAACAAACACATTCAAATTTTCGTTCTTCCCGTCCGGAATTCGGGCGTGGAATGGGCTGCCTGAAGAAACCAGGAAAACCAACACTTTATCAACATTTAAATCTCTAATAAAAATGCAGGACTAAACACAAACCAGAGATAAGCGCAGGACGCAATAATCTTCTGTAACAGAAAAGATAAGATATAAATTATGACGGCCATTTACTGATTACCCAGACTCTTATCTGTAGAGACATGATAAATTATTATCAAATAATTTGTTTTGTCCGTTTCGGTGAATAGGGATAAAAGAGTGTTTTTTAAAATCATTTGTTTCCCCATTTTTGTTTAAAAAAAAATTATAAAACAAATGGGGAAACAAATGATTTTAAAAACACTCTTTTATCCCTATTCACCGAAACGGACAAAACAAATTATTATTATGAAATAATTTGTTGTGTCCGTTTCGGTGAATAGGGATAAAAGAGTGTTTTTAAAATCATTTGTTTCCCCAATTTGTTTTAATTTTCCATTTTTAACGCCATTGTAAGTTTTATTTCTTTGCCGTTTTGTAGAAATAACAAGTTGTAATAAGTGCTCACTCTTCAAAGAAAAACATAATTTATTAAAATGTAGTTTTACCTTTAATTGACAATATTACAATTGTTCAATTGTTGGTTTAGTTTCACTTGTAGATAAACCTCAACCACAATTAATGAGTTAACAGTAAAAAAAATGCACACGAAAAAAAACAAACCGCAAAAGCTGTGCAAATCAAAAGAAATGTCAAAATGTTGTATCGGTACGGAGACACAGATAACTGAAAAATTTGATTTCACCCAAGACATTTCAAAGTAACCTACGTCAGAATTACGTTGCAGAATTTGACGATATTACAAACAGAATTTTAAGCTAAATAAAAGTGTATTAAAATATAAGTCTTATTTCTAAAAAAAATTCAAAGTTGGCATGTGCAACATGTTAGTTCATCATTTAAGATTGAATTACTAGCGGATACAAATACTATTAGAAATAATTAATAATTATTGAGGTAGTTAATACTACCTAATATTATTTCAAAAACTTTTCATAAAGACAGGGATAAAAACAAAACCAAAAAAAGAAGAAAAAAAAATTGATTTGTTTTGTATACAAAAATAAACATGTATAAATGTTCCATCTTGTCTAATATTAAGCGTTGATTAGAATGCCTTATCAAACAAAGAAAACCAACACACTATTACCATTTAGAACATCTAGAAAAAATACAAGATGATTAATAGGCCATGGATAAGCGGAAAACGCAATAATTATCTTCTGTAAAGAAGTAGCGTATTTATTAAACTAAAATACGATTAGATTGTTAAGACAACATGTCAGTATTTTATTGGACACCATTTTAAAATCTAAATTTGCGTTTCTATCGGACTGAAGTAACCATTTGATTAATGAAATGATTGGTTCACATCAAGTAAAAATTTGAAGTAATATGACTTATACATTTAAAAGTTTTTTTATCGCAATTTCCCCTGGAAAAATTGCGATTACAGATTCGAAATGTCTGTCAAGCTTGACAATGCAACTTCTCCTGAACCATACCAGATAAATGGTTTGGGTCTTTTGCAAATATGCTAAGGAGGTCCGAAGATGTGAAACGGCCCACAGAAATATTGAAAATGTTTACTGGATTTCGTGGAAAATTTTTTAAAAACCCGAAAAAATATTATTATTTTGTCAATTTTCAACCAATCATAACATCTATCGGGTTGAAACAAATGTCTAAAAATAGCTAAAAATATTAAGAACAATGATGGAGAATGAATTTTTCAAAAATATATTTTCATTCGATTCCTGTAATTTTAGTAACAATTTTTGAAAGCAATTGTTTTGTTTAATTTCAAAATTATTTATTTGAATTGACTTTAATGCAATCTATAAAGATCGTTAATGGGGTTTTCCCGCTATGTGTATGCTTATGTTAGATTGTTGCGTGGTGCACATCATATTGACACATTCTTTGTGTGATGTAGAGTGAGGGTATATGACGTCATATTGTGTTTATATTTTGAATTACTTATTTAAATCGACTTTTAATGTAATCCAGAATGATTTCCCTTGATAAAAAATCGGAAATTCCTTGTGAGAAATTGCATTTAAATACTCATTCGAATTTTTTCATTCTTGTTTTATTTAGCTTTGTTTAATATTTAGTGTTACAAATTAGGCCGGCGATAATTTTCAACAGACATGTGAAAGTAGTATTGTCAATTTGATTTCGAAAAAGCTTGGGAAGTTACGTAATGAACAAAAATTCAAGTATTTTCATTTGCCTAGAAGCATTTGCTTAATTGGTAATAAACCTTGTGCTAAAATCCCTATGAATTAACTATACAACTTGTCAAAGACTAAATAAAACTATTTCTTAAACACTTGCGTCCTAGGCTAAGATTTATAAGATTAAATAAATATGAGATTATAAAACCTCCTTAAACATTGGCCTAAAATAAATGGCAGACATTCCTCAAAAAGTATAGTATCAAAATTGTCTTATCTTAAATAATTAAACCTGCATCCCATAACACTCAAACAACTTTTATTCTAGCGAAGTCTGAAAGATTTTGACCTTTGATATAGAAATAAGATACAGAATGTCTTAAACATGGTCTAAAATTAAAGAAAACACCATCTAGATTTCACATTACTTAATACATGATCTCAATCATAGTCTAAATCAAATTCATCTTTGAATCCACTTAGAAAAAATTATGTTATATTGATGGTTGCCTCAAAGAGAGATACTCATATTCAAATATTACAAGTTATTTATTGGGTATATGATAAATACGATAACATGTAAAACGTTTGACTAAAATATGTTATATAATAGCAGATACATAACATGTAAGAATAATTGACGTTTATGATAATTGAACACATATATTATCTGCGACATCTCTGCAACATTTCTCTGAATATACACATTCACGTATTAATAAATATAAAAAAGCGCTGGTATTGAATTGAGATTTAATTATTATTATGTCTCTTCTGCAAGTCAGTATTTAAAATATTAAATTATATTAATTTTATTTGAAACGATATATTTTTTAATGTATAATTTTATATTTTTTTAATACAAATTTTAGACGAACTACACGATAGTTGATAAACATTAATTGCGAAACGAGAGCAATAAAAGTAGGAGTGGGTGTGCAATCTGAATTGTTAAAAATAAAATTATTTAACATTATACTTGTAAGCCTAAATGTAAAGCATTAAAAACATTTTTTTTGTCTCCTTAAAGCCAATCCTACTATGTTGAATAACTTATTGGAACGTAACATATAGGTTATGTATAACAGTTTCAAACAGAAAAAAAGTTCTCACCATTTAAACTTGAATTATCTGAAGTAATATCCTTGCCTATAGAGGATGTACGTGAACTGTGTATTTTGTTCAGACTGTTTCAAATCACGTGACGTGCTTATATCCGGTATGATTAACAAGAAGGAGATACAACAGCCACTTAAATACTGACGTGCTTTTTTTCTCTATAAATAGATTTTGAAGTAACATGGATTAGCATTTTCCCCTTTATAATTAAGATAGAATCTCCGCTTTTACAATACGATTGATTCATTATTTAAAAGTTTATGCTCTACCTAAAATGTTGTTTATTTCCAGGCACCTCGAAGAATTCATGGCCCGAATGAGTTGTAGGTATATTGATTTCAAATGCTGTATTGTAATATTCCCGAAGCATAATCGAACGACCTTTCTGTTAGTGAACTAAATTCCTCGACAATCCTAAATCCAGCTATTACAAGATAATCGGTAAGGATTATGTAGAAGATAACTTCTTGCTACAATACATATTTGATGTAAGCGTTTAATGTAATGTGTAAAATAATATCTTAAACAGCGTTTTGTCCATGTAAGTGTCACATTTTTATATTCTCTTCTGTTCAAGTCTATGTTTTGAACATGTGTTATTTTTATTTTTTAGACTGTTCAAAATTTAAAGCGAAATATCTTTTAAAAAATCAAAGCAGTCCAATCGAATTATTTTTGTCTATAAAGAATTTAATTTTTTAAACTCTAACAAAGAAGAAAAATAAAAATATTTAAACGATCGTATAGTGTTGTACTCCAGCTAATAATTGTGATCATATCACTTTTATACAATTTATATAACGTATATATGTATGTATATATACATATATATATATCGTAAAGAGTTGTACTTTAGCTGATAATTGTGATCATTATCACATTTTATACAATTTATATCATATATCTATATATACGGCATTTATTAAATCAAGTTTAGAATTTTCAAAATTTAATTAATAAAAATATTAAAACCTCAATGTTATGCATTAGTTACAGTTAGCAATCATGAAATGTTTGATAGATTATCTGTAAAGTAAAGGTAAATAAAATATGTTTGAAACTAGCCGTGAGGCTGAAGTTCTTAAAAGCAGTGATACTCATGTGAAATAAAATTGAGAATTTCATTTATTTCATGTATAAGAATAATAAACTTTAATTCACTGATCCTACGCATGTCATACAAGCATAAAAAAATGTGTCTCTAAAGAAGAGTCTAGCAAATAGATAGTTAAGTAGACAAAAAGATGTTCAGTAATTTAAGAAAAGCCACAGTCAGAAAGGAATTTTTTAAGAGACAGTTTGCAATGAATCCAACCTAAGAATTAACTTTCTTCATGAAAAGTGATTTCGAGAAGAAATGATCTTATCATGCATTGGGATTATGCTGGAAAAATTGATCTCACCATAATATAAAACAAACATCGAGGTATGGGATTATACTTGAAAAACTGATCTCACCATAATATAAAACAAATATCGAGGTATGGAATTATACTAGAAAAACTGATTTCACCATAATATAAAAAAATATCGAGTTATGGGATTTTACTGGAAAAACTGATTTCACCATAATATAAAACAAATATCGAGGTATGGGATTATACTTGAAAAACTTATCTCACCATAATATAAAACAAATATCGAGGTATGGGATTATACTGGAAAAACTGATTTCACCATAATATAAAACAAATATTGAGGTATGGGATTATACTGGAAAAACTGATCTCACCATATTATAAAACAAATATCGAGGTATGAGATTATACTGGAAAAACTGATGCCACCATAATATAAAAAAGAGGTATGGAATTATACTGGAAAAATTGTTTAAAGTATAATATAAAACAAATATCGAGGTATGAGATTATACTGGAAATCTGACCCATCCATAATATAAAACAAATATCGAGGTATGAGATTATACTGGAAAAACTGATGCCACCATAATATAAAAAAAGAGGTATGGAATTATACTGGAAAAATTGTTTAAACTATAATATAAAACAAATATCGAGGTATGAGATTATACTGGAAATCTGACCCATCCATAATATAAAACAAATATCGACGTATGGGATTAATCCTAAAATGTAATAATAATGATGTATGTAATCGTACTATGTAATGGGATTTGACTAAACAGAATACAAAAATAGTAACAAAATCACATTGGGACAGGAATAAAAACATAACGGATCCCATCATTCAATATTATATAACTGTGATGTGTGGTCTAATTGAAGTATACGATTACATCACGAAAACATGTTTAATATCTAAAGGGATCCCTTTATACAGGATCACAATGTTGTGTGTAATCACAACAAACTAGTAAATCATATAAAGGAAAAGGAATAACATCAATAATAAGATCGCATTAGTCATCAAATCTTATACTGGAGTATGTAATCCCAACCAATAATCTAACTATAGCTGTGGAGTATGTAATCCCAACCAATAATCTAACTATAGCTGTGGAGTATGTAATCCCAACCAATAATCTAACTATAGCTGTGGAGTATGTAATCCCAACCAAGAATCTAACTATAGCTGTGGAGTATGTAATCCCAACCAAGAATCTAACTATAGCTGTGGAGCATGTAATCCCAACCAATAATCTAACTATAGCTGTGGAGTATGTAATCCCAACCAAGAATCTAACTATAGCTGTGGAGTATGTAATCCCAACCAAGAATCTAACTATAGCTGTGGAGTATGTAATCCCAACCAATAATCTAACTATAGCTGTGGAGTATGTAATCCCAACCAAGAATCTAACTATAGCTGTGGAGTATGTAATCCCAACCAAGAATCTAACTATAGCTGTGGAGTATGTAATCCCAACCAAGAATCTAACTATAGCTGTGGAGTATGTAATCCCAACCAATAATCTAACTATAGCAGGAAATGTTTTGTTCAAAAGGACAGGATCAATTATAGTATCGTACTAGGATGAGATCCGTCTTCCAGACCCGAATAAGATGGGTATATTAGCTAGTTATTTTAATTTCTTTCTCATTTTGTAACATTATATACATAATATGTATTATATATCCTCTATCTAAACATCAACATTAAATCTGCTTTTTTCCATCGTTATTATTCTCTTTTACTTTAGTTAGAACCACGCTTGTTTTTTCTTTCGTTTCTTTCCTTACTATTATCACCATCTCTATTGCCAGTCTGTATCCTGTTATCACCATCTCTATTGCCAGTCTGTATCCTGGTATCACCATCTCTATTGCCAGTCTGTATCCTGTTATCACCATCTCTATTGCCAGTCTGTACCCTGGTATCACCATCTCAATTGCCAGTCTGTATCCTGTTATCACCATCTCTATTGCCAGTCTGTATCCTGTTATCACCATCTCTATTGCCAGTCTGTATCCTGTTATCACCATCTCTATTGCCAGTCTATATCCTGTTATCACCATCTCTATTGCCAGTCTGTATCCTGTTATCACCATCTTTATTGCCAGTCTGTATCATGTTAACACCATATCTATTGCCAGTCTGTATCATGTTATCACCATCTCTATTGCCAGTATGTATCCTGTTATCACTATCTTTATTGCCATTCTTTTTCATGTTATCACCATCTTTATTGCCAGTCTGTATCCTGTTATCACCATCTCTATTGCCAGTATGTATCCTGTTTGGTAATGTTTCAGAAAGCCACATCCTACACATTGACGTGATGTGTTTAAAACTATTTTTGTGCTAGGTCAGATTCACCAGTATTCTCTCTGGCTGACTTACCCAACACTATAGAATTAGCCACTGCTAATATTCTTTTTGCATACATTAAGCTAAACATTCAAGGTAAATAAATTTATAAATAAAAAAATGCACAAGGAACGGCATTTGGTGCATGAAGCAAATTTTAATGATTTGTGGTGAAAGTAATGCAAATGTTTTCTTAGGTGGGAGATTTATGTTCCTTCGGTGCTTAAATAGTTTACGCGCTATTTTTCTGGAACGATTGCTCCCTAAACTGACCCAAAGAAATAGATGTATTGAAGAAAAAAAGGTCGGTACTGTTTAGGTCAGTGGTTCTTAACCGGTGCTCCGCGGAGCACTGGTGCTCCGTGAGGTAGTTGCAAGTGCTCCGCGAAATTATGAAACTCAAAATTTAATGTTCACTCACTCTATCTGATTGAGCTGAACAAATGCTTAAAATAGGTAGTCCAAACGGGGACTATGCTGTCTTGAGCTTACCGAACGTTCGACAGGACAAGATGTCTTTGATTCTATTTCTTCCTATTTCGAACAATTCAAAATATCATAAGAGTTGTGTGTGGGAATTTGTAAGGACGGTGCTCCAACAATGGTAGGCTCATTAAAAGGGTGTGTGACTTTCGCCAAGAAAAGAAACGCCAATATTATATCTACTCACTGTTTTCTGCACAGAGAATCTCTGGTGTCCAAAACCTTACCAGTAGCATTAAAACCTGTGCTAGACAAAGTTGTAAATATGGTAAACTTCATAAAATCGAGACCTTTGAAAATACGCGTCTTTAAAAATCTTTGCATCTCTATGGAAGCCAAAGTACGAATCTTTGCTTTTTGCATTCAGAAGTGATATGTTTATCCAGAGGAAAAGTGTTACGTCGTTTCTTAGAACTGAAGGATGAATTGATGACCTTTTTCCAAAATGAAAATATGGATGATTTTGTGGAATATCTTCAAAATGACATTTGGTGTGCTAAATTGGCATATTTAGCTGATATTTTTGATTATTTAAATTGTGTTAATACCAGCCTTCAAGGAAGAAAAGAAATTTTTTTAACATCGACCGACAAATTGACAGCCTTTCGGAAAAAAGTTATTTTTTGGAAAAATCGTTTGTTGGAGAAAAAGAAAGTAGATATCTTTCCTTCTCTTAATGATAACACTACCGACGAAATTATTTCAGCAGTAACAGAGCATTTAACTTTATTAGAAGAAAAGATTGAATTTTATTTTCCATCAATAAACGTAGAAACATATGACTGGATACGTAATCCCTTTGCCACGGTTGATACATCAAATAGTAAGTTGTCATACCAAGAAGAAGAAGAATTAATCAACCTATCATCGGATCGTACACTTAAAATAAAATTTTCCGAAATGGTTCTGGAGCAATTTTGGATCTATGTGCAAGAAGAATACTCAGCTCTCTCGATGAAGGCACTTAAAATCTTGTTGCAATTTTCAACATCATATTTGTGTGAACTCGGTTTCTCGATAGTCACCAACATAAAAACTTAAAAAACGAGCAACACTTACTAATTTGGATGAAGAATTGAGGGTAGCTATTTCTAAAATTGGTCCTAGTATCACTGAAATGTGTAAAAACCGTCAAGCTCAGGTTTCACATTAAATCTTTTTATTTTTCTGAATTAAATTTTGCTCAATGTTTTTTTTTACTTATTAAATTTATGTTTATTAAAAATTTGTTTGTCATGTTATAATTTTCAACTCTTATGTCATAATGTTTTATTTTCAATAAAAGTCTTACGTATGTGTATTTGTTTGTTTTTTTACTCCTTGATTTTGGTGCTCCCCAAATTTTTTTCATGATCAAAAGTGCTCCCCGACTTCAAAAGGTTAAGAACCGTTTAGGTTAAAGACAAAAATGGATTATATATAGAAGTTATATACAAGGACATAATAGTGAGGGTAATAAGTGGACCAGTTATTAATTTGTGTGGCAACTTTCTGACGTTTTGAAAGGTACCTTTTATTGGTGTAGGTCAATAATATCGTCCAACCCTGGGTGGCAAAAACACTATAGCTTAGCAACTTTTAAAATAAGTTTTATACAACTTAAATTAAACCAGCAGGGTAAATTTTAAACCCAAACCTTGCGATTAAAAATATTTCTTTAAAATAAATAAAGCCCACACACCCCTTACTAAAGCATCAATATTCACATACATAAAATATATCCTATTTGTTTGACTAATTTTTATGTTTAGACTGGAAATAGAAAAATGAAAAATATAATAATAAGAAAATGTATTTAACGGGTAAGGAAAACTAAAACATTCATTTTAACAAAATGGCTAGATTTCTAGAACAATGTGGTTGGATGGCACACACTTTGGGTATAAACTGTAATGTTCCTTAAGGTGTACATATATTTAGTGTGAAGACATATCGCGGGTATTACGACTTACTTATAGGATCTAGCTTCAGAAAGTGCGTGTTCTTGCAAAAAAATACACTAACAGCAACTGATATAGGGCATAACAGCTTGATTTTATTTGAGCAATAATATTCAAAGAGGATAAAGGTTTGTATTCAGACTGATTTTAAATCTATTATGATTTAAAATCAAATGCCTACATAATATATGTTATATATTAAGGCTTTACCTAATATGTCATTTTATAAGCTAAAAAAGCTACAATGAATAAAAGGCTTAAATATAAATTAAATACTAATAAAAATAGTCCGTTATTTTAGTGACACAAGTATCTGCCAATTTATTGTTTTGTTACTACAAGAAGAAAAGAGTGAGAAGTCATTTAAAATGACATACTATTTTATTAGAAAATCAATCTCTCAGAATTAAAACAAAAACCCATTGTTGTTATGTTATTATTTATGTGAAAAGAAAATGTGTCTTTTAAAACAATAAGCCCTTTTTTCCACCACCCAACTAGGCATAAATATCCATATATATATCTGGCTCAAACAATATCCTATTTGTTTTGAGCTAATTTCATGCTTCCTCTATGAAATGGAATATGATGTTTTTTTATAGATTTTTCCAAGAACTAAAGGAATGATATGGAAATATATTGTTTTCATTTTTTGATTCGTGTGACAAGAAATTGAGCCTTGCCCATTAGATTTCTGTAACAGTTAAGGACCTTTGTTATTCTGGTAGAGTATAAAGAGAAAAGCATGAGTTATTAAAGCAGAAATACCAAAATTGATGGGTAATATTCAAATTCATTATACTTTCTATTTTCTCCACAACTATATCATGATTTTAATAAAGAAGGGGCTGGGTTTATCGATACCCTAATTTCCTGTTGCGTTACACTCATTTTCAAGGGGAATTTGAGACCTAAGAACAAATAAATTTATTTTTATTGTGCCTAAACGTAGCATAGCACGGGAATTAAAAATATATTTTTGTTGTTACTGCTAAGGTTATAAATGTCTTTAACACTAGTATTGACATCTTTCTTGTCAGTCGTAGAATCTTTCATCAAGGCTATCTCATACGGCTTGAGCAGAATTCTTAAAAAAATGTATTTGCTATTTGTTTTCTCCGCAAATATTTAAATATTTGTCGGTTTATTTTTCTTAGTATTTAAAATATTTATTTTGATCTTTATTTATTTATGTCAATTTTTTTTTAAAATTATATTTTCTACAAATCTCATTTGTTCACGCATCTTGATGTTGAATGAAAATTGGTTCATTATTTGATTGTTAAAATTTTTAATGTTCTCTCTTTTCTATTTAAATGGTATATACCGTTTTCATTATAATAAAATCGTTTATAAAAATATATTTAATTATTGTACTATATTAAAATTAGCATAAAATAAAAATCAAATTAATTAAAATGAAATAACACTTTGCTATTGACAAACCGTTTTATTATTTTTATGTAATTGTATAAAACTACACCGTATGTTCTGAATTGTTATGTTTTGCTAAAGTACGTCACATTATTCCTTTCTATGTAGCTCTTTTTTAAAGTGAAAGGTATTTTTTTGTTTTGACCAAACGTGTTCACATGATGCTTCAATATACTCCTCATTTTCTCTAGTAATAAGCACAGCAAGTATTGCCCCCACTGTAGGTGGGAAGATCTTGCCTTGGCCATGGCTTGACTAGGTGGCTGCGATACGATCTTGGCTTAGCCATAGCTTGACTAGGTGGCTGCGATACGATCTTGGCTTAGCCATAGCTTGACTAGGTGGCTGAGATCTTCTTAGCCATAGCTTGACTAGGTGGCTGCGATACGATCTTGGCTTAGCCATAGCTTGACTAGGTGGCTGAGATCTTCTTAGCCATAGCTTGACTAGGTGGCTGAGATCTTCTTAGCCATAGCTTGACTAGGTGGCTATGATCTTCTTAGCCATAGCTTGACTAGGTGGCTATGATCTTCTTAGCCATAGCTTGACTAGGTGGCTGAGATCTTCTTAGCCATAGCTTGACTAGGTGGCTGAGATCTTCTTAGCCATAGCTTGACTAGGTGGCTATGATCTTCTTAGCCATAGCTTGACTAGGTGGCTATGATCTTCTTAGCCATAGCTTGACTAGGTGGCTGAGATCTTCTTAGCCATAGCTTGACTAGGTGGCTGAGATCTTCTTAGCCATAGCTTGACAAGGTGGCTATGATCTTCTTAGCCATAGCTTGACTAGGTGGCTATGATCTTCTTAGCCATAGCTTGACTAGGTGGCTATGATCTTCTTAGCCATAGCTTGACTAGGTGGCTGAGATCTTCTTAGCCATAGCTTGACTAGGTGGCTGAGATCTTCTTAGCCATAGCTTGACTAGGTGGCTGAGATCTTCTTAGCCATAGCTTGACTAGGTGGCTGAGATCTTCTTAGCCATAGCTTGACTAGGTGGCTATGATCTTCTTAGCCATAGCTTGACTAGGTGGCTGAGATCTTCTTAGCCATAGCTTGACTAGGTGGCTGAGATCTTCTTAGCCATAGCTTGACTAGGTGGCTGAGATCTTCTTAGCCATAGCTTGACTAGGTGGCTGAGATCTTCTTAGCCATAGCTTGACTAGGTGGCTGAGATCTTCTTAGCCATAGCTTGACTAGGTGGCTGAGATCTTCTTAGCCATAGCTTGACTAGGTGGCTGAGATCTTCTTAGCCATAGCTTGGCTAGGTGGCTGAGATCTTCTTAGCCATAGCTTGACTAGGTGGCTAAGATCTTCTTAGCCATAGCTTGACTAGGTGGCTATGATCTTCTTAGCCATAGCTTGACTAGGTGGCTATGATCTTCTTAGCCATAGCTTGACTAGGTGGCTATGATCTTCTTAGCCATAGCTTGACTAGGTGGCTATGATCTTCTTAGCCATAGCTTGACTAGGTGGCTATGATCTTCTTAGCCATAGCTTGACTAGGTGGCTGAGATCTTCTTAGCCATAGCTTGACTAGGTGGCTATGATCTTCTTAGCCATAGCTTGACTAGGTGGCTATGATCTTCTTAGCCATAGCTTGACTAGGTGGCTGAGATCTTCTTAGCCATAGCTTGACTAGGTGGCTGAGATCTTCTTAGCCATAGCTTGACAAGGTGGCTATGATCTTCTTAGCCATAGCTTGACTAGGTGGCTATGATCTTCTTAGCCATAGCTTGACTAGGTGGCTATGATCTTCTTAGCCATAGCTTGACTAGGTGGCTGAGATCTTCTTAGCCATAGCTTGACTAGGTGGCTGAGATCTTCTTAGCCATAGCTTGACTAGGTGGCTGAGATCTTCTTAGCCATAGCTTGACTAGGTGGCTATGATCTTCTTAGCCATAGCTTGACTAGGTGGCTGAGATCTTCTTAGCCATAGCTTGACTAGGTGGCTGAGATCTTCTTAGCCATAGCTTGACTAGGTGGCTGAGATCTTCTTAGCCATAGCTTGACTAGGTGGCTGAGATCTTCTTAGCCATAGCTTGACTAGGTGGCTGAGATCTTCTTAGCCATAGCTTGACTAGGTGGCTGAGATCTTCTTAGCCATAGCTTGACTAGGTGGCTGAGATCTTCTTAGCCATAGCTTGACTAGGTGGCTGAGATCTTCTTAGCCATAGCTTGACTAGGTGGCTGAGATCTTCTTAGCCATAGCTTGACTAGGTGGCTGAGATCTTCTTAGCCATAGCTTGACTAGGTGGCTGAGATCTTCTTAGCCATAGCTTGACTAGGTGGCTGAGATCTTCTTAGCCATAGCTTGACTAGGTGGCTGAGATCTTCTTAGCCATAGCTTGACTAGGTGGCTGAGATCTTCTTAGCCATAGCTTGACTAGGTGGCTGAGATCTTCTTAGCCATAGCTTGACTAGGTGGCTGAGATCTTCTTAGCCATAGCTTGACTAGGTGGCTGAGATCTTCTTAGCCATAGCTTGACTAGGTGGCTGAGATCTTCTTAGCCATAGCTTGACTAGGTGGCTGAGATCTTCTTAGCCATAGCTTGACTAGGTGGCTGAGATCTTCTTAGCCATAGCTTGACTAGGTGGCTGAGATCTTCTTAGCCATAGCTTGACTAGGTGGCTGAGATCTTCTTAGCCATAGCTTGACTAGGTGGCTGAGATCTTCTTAGCCATAGCTTGACTAGGTGGCTGAGATCTTCTTAGCCATAGCTTGACTAGGTGGCTGAGATCTTCTTAGCCATAGCTTGACTAGGTGGCTGAGATCTTCTTAGCCATAGCTTGACTAGGTGGCTGAGATCTACTTAGCCATAGCTTGACTAGGTGGCTGAGATCTTCTTAGCCATAGCTTGACTAGGTGGCTGAGATTTCCTTCTCTGACAATCTTCATTGGAGTGAGATGATGTCCCATGAAACTCGCACCAAGTGTGATTCCTCCTTGGCGACTGTGCTGATCGGGCAAATGTTCCATTAGGAGAGTTCCTTGATCCGCTGTAGTTGTTCGAGGGATTTGGTACTGCTCCTCTTTCCTCTCTTTGCATGGATTCATTCCTGGAATGGCCGGTCTAAAAGGCTCCTAACCCTCTCGGTGGGCCGTCATGTACCTATCCGCCAATTCCTTCACTCTATCTATGTATGTTGCACCGTTTTCCTCGACAAAACTGCGGAGGTAAAGAGTCATGCATTCCTTCATTTGTTAAACTAATATCATCTCCATGACGCCCTGTTAGATTTCGGGATATTTCCCCAGGGTGCGCCCCTTGTTCAGATATTTAGTCGGCCGCTCTAAGAGCTGACTATACGTTTCAGATTTTTCCAGTCGAGCAGTGCTAAATTTCTTCCGATACGTGGCTGCAGTCAGCTCATACTTCGTGAGAAGTGCTAATCGCAGGGCCGTGTAATTCTTGGAATCTTGCAATAGATCGATGATTGTTAATTGTAAGTGAATAAAGAAATAAATTGACTTTAAAATGTAATTGGTTCAAAAGCCACGTACAATTTGGTAATTTATATATTGATAGCTGCACCGTTAACATAGACTAAAGGATTATTGTAATAAAAAGAAGGCGTCAACTTTTTGACAGTGTTGTTTGAGGAGAAATACTTCTTTCATAATGTATTTAACTTTCTTGTAAAGTCAACGTTTCTCAAGCTTTATACGTAGTTAAGTCGTAGATTTATTATGTGGTCACATTTCATTTGGGTGTCGAGATTTCCATTTAAATAATTTCTTATCTGTATTTGATGTTGTTGCTTTGTCATGAGACAGTTGAGAAACACGCCTAAGAAAACATGGAGACGGATAATAGTCTACGTTTTAAAGAGCATGTATAGCCCCAAGCTATTGATTGAAAGATGTTATGAATGTGTTAAGGGCATGTATAGCCCCAAGCTACTGATTGAAAGATGTTCTGAATGTGTTAAGGGCATGTATTGCCCCGAGCTACTGATTGAAAGATGTCCTGAATGTGTTAAGGGCATAAATAGCCCCGAACTACTGGTTGAATGATGTCCTGAATGTGTTAAGGGCATAAATAGCCCCGAGCTACTGATTGAAAGATGTTCTGAATGTGTTAAGCTCATGTATAGCCCAGAGCTACTGATTGAAAGATGTTCTGAATGTGTTAAGGGCATGTATAGCCCCGAGCTACTGGTTGAATGATGTCCTGAATGTGTTAAGGTTATTGTCTTATTGCTTTTTTTGTGCCTGGATGTCCCCTATCAACTTTTGGTGGAGCTTTTCGTCCCTTCAGACCTTTGACCTTTGAATTATTTCTGTTTCGGATGACTTTGGTGGGGAAGATTATTAACATTTACCGCTGACAGTGTCAGCCATCCTTATCGATGTTAGATCATCTCTCTTGGCGGTTAAATACATGGTCAGTAGCACGCCCCGATAAAACAATAGTGGGCGAACTGTGTTGTTACACACAGGTCATCGTCTACTGTCCATGATGACTGTCATGTGGACTCACTTAAATCTTATTTCATGTGTATCCTTGAAGAGCTGTTGATGAGACACCTTGCCAGAGGCGTATCTGTCATGTGGACTCACTTAAATCTTATTTCGTTTGTAGCCTTGAAGAGCTGTTGATGTGACGCCTTGCCAGAGGCGTATCTGTCATGTGGACTCACTTAAATCTTATTTCATGTGTAGCCTTGATTGACATTGTTTTTTACACTGCATTTATAAACATGTATAAACATGTATAAACTAAAATCCAATCAATATGCCTGTACAGTTCAAAACAAACTCTATTGCAAGCAAAGTCCACGTAAAATACAATTTTAATGATCTTGAAGTTAAAATAATCCGAAGTCATAACAACAGCAAGTTAAAATTTATATTCAATCTATTCAAAGTTTAAATTGGATCCAAATCTAATCCAAGTATGATGAAAATCCAATTCAATTGTTAAAATCATTAAATTGAGATCCTGTCCAAAAATTTATTTTTAAACAAATTCCTTTTAAAACTTCTATTTTTAATACATGTTCTAATCCTGTCTAATTTTAAAAATCATTTTAAACATGTCTAAATCACGTCTAAACATGTTGAACGTCTTTCAAATGAAATCTTCTGACAAGTTCATTGCAATTATCTATATATAAATATAATTCACCACATTAAGTTCGAGTATGTGCAAATAAGCATGACGAATGAATCTCTCTGAGGTTGACCAATCAGTTTATGGTTGGCAATCGTAGGTGGTGGAGAGAGGGGCATGTCTCAAGACAAATAATACTTCTTGCGTTCACTTGCGTTGTTCCTTCACAGTATAACATGTGATTCGTAGTGTAGTGATTATCACATCCGCATTACACGTGGAATGGTCTGGATTCTAGCCCCAGCAAAAATATTATTTTTTAATTTTTAAAAATATTTGTTTTTGCCCGTTCTTTTTTCCCTCTTTTTTTTTGCGAACATGGCTGACCTCCGCTAAGGTCGGCCCCTCACAGTAAAGGGTTGCCAGGCTAGGGCGGGGAAGTGTCGTGGGCAGGTAGATAACTGCAGTGTGAATGTCTCGACACCATCAATGGTGGGCAGGTAGATAACCGCAGTGTATATGTGTCGACACCACCAATGCGACATTTAATCGAGGTGTTTTCATTTCGTCGTGCTGAAGTTTTTTGTCCGTTTATTCCTCCCTTTGTTTGCACTATCCCTGGACAAGTATGTGGCGTATGCTACACCGTGGGTCGTATCTAGTACTGTTACAAATGATCGTATCAAATATTAATTTACGGTGAGTATATATTTTAGTTAAATTAATATTTTTATGTCTATATCTTGTGAATATAAGGTTCAAATACTGTTTAAATAGTGTCCACTACTGGTAAACTTATGTCTATCTTCATGAGCATTTGAAACACAGTCTACATCTAGTGCTGGTAAACACAGTCTACATCTAGTGCTGGTAAACACAGTCTACATCTAGTGCTGGTAAACACAGTCTACATCTAGTGCTGGTAAACACAGTCTACATCTAGTGCTGGTAAACACAGTCTACATCTAGTGCTGGTAAACACAGTCTACATCTAGTGCTGGTAAACACAGTCTACATCTAGTGCTGGTAAACACAGTCTACATCTAGTGCTGGTAAACACAGTCTACATCTAGTGCTGGTAAACACAGTCTACATCTAGTGCTGGTAAACACAGTCTACATCTAGTGCTGGTAAACACAGTCTACATCTAGTGCTGGTAAACACAGTCTACATCTAGTGCTGGTAAACACAGTCTACATCTAGTGCTGGTAAACACAGTCTACATCTAGTGCTGGTAAACACAGTCTACATCTAGTGCTGGTAAACACAGTCTACATCTAGTGCTGGTAAACACAGTCTACATCTAGTGCTGGTAAACACAGTCTACATCTAGTGCTGGTAAACACAGTCTACATCTAGTGCTGGTAAACACAGTCTACATCTAGTGCTGGTAAACACAGTCTACATCTAGTGCTGGTAAACACAGTCTACATCTAGTGCTGGTAAACACAGTCTACATCTAGTGCTGGTAAACACAGTCTACATCTAGTGCTGGTAAACACAGTCTACATCTAGTGCTGGTAAACACAGTCTACATCTAGTGCTGGTAAACACAGTCTACATCTAGTGCTGGTAAACACAGTCTACATCTAGTGCTGGTAAACACAGTCTACATCTAGTGCTGGTAAACACAGTCTACATCTAGTGCTGGTAAACACAGTCTACATCTAGTGCTGGTAAACACAGTCTACATCTAGTGCTGGTAAACACAGTCTACATCTAGTGCTGGTAAACACAGTCTACATCTAGTGCTGGTAAACACAGTCTACATCTAGTGCTGGTCCACTACAAGTACAAAACAATTCAAAATTCATTAGAAACCCAGCAAAGTTCATATTCCATCCAATCTCAGTCAAAGCCATTTCCAAATCTAGTTAAATTACAGTCCCACAGTCCGTAACATTCTATTTCATTTTATATTATTTTATTAATACCTTGAAAGTCTAAACAACGTTCAGTAAATTACAGAAAACTCATTTTATTTGTTTTAATTTAAACCTCCATGACAGAGTCTTCAACCTTAAACAATGTATGTTTAAATGAAAGAATGAAGGGAAACAATTCGTTTTCTAATATATTACTTAATTTATGCTACTTTAAAAAATAGTACATGCTATTTTAATTAATTTGTACAATTATTGCGTGTTAAAACAATAAATCAAAATAATTTGAATATTGCGTCTTAAATCAAATGGTATTAAAATGTATATCCATTTACCTTTAGAGTAAATGACTGCTAATCATTAGCTTTGCTTGGATATTTTTGCCATGAGAGTGGTAACACATTAGATATCTTCCATCATTAGGAAGTCATTGATCTATTACAATGGATGCAAATGGAAACACATCTACCCCTGTCGCACTACACACAATGTATAGATTGGGGCTGCCTCACCAAATGGACACACATCTACTCCTGTCGTACTACAAACAATGTATAGATTGGGCCTGCCTCACCAAATGGACACACATCTACTCCTGTCGTACTACAAACAATGTATGGATTGGGCCTGACTCACCAAATGGACACACATCTACCCCTGTCGCACTACACACAATGTATAGATTGGGGCCTGCCTCACCAAATGAACACACATCTACTCCCTGTCGTACTACAAACAATGTATAGATTGGGCCTGCCTCACCAAATGGACACACATCTACTCCTGTCGTACTACAAACAATGTATGGATTGGGCCTGACTCACCAACACATTCAATATATATATACATTTAGAGAGAGGGGGAGGGAAGTTCTTGTACATAATTCCATGTAAGTGATACATTATAGTTTTGCTCTAAAGTTTTGCGTTTGTATTAACGATTGTTAGTGTCCTACATATGCACACAATTATTTCATTTGTATCTATAAGTGTTAGTGCCAAAGTAATAATGGAAAAAATATTTTTAATGCGAAAAAACAATGTTGACTTTATACATAACTTTTTTATTCATATTTTATTTTCTAATCAATTTGAAATTACAATAAAAACTCTTAAATTAATTTACAAACATGACATTTTTGTGTTAAATTGTTTTAGAATATTACGCGCTGATGTGTAACGATTGTTAAACAAACAACTATAGCAGTTTATTGGATAATTTAGTGTTTCCTTTCATTCTATTCATTTATACATACATTTATTTAGGGCGAAGACTACATGACACAATGTAAGAAACTAGAGAAATATCGCAGCAAGGCAGAAAAAATATGTACGTTATATGTACGTTGATTAACAATCCATAACTATACTTTCATTTAACATTTAAATAGTGAATAAGTTGTATTTAATAGAAAATCAGAGGAAACAAAATTAAACCATTTTTTTAAAAACGTGACACATTCATCTCGAAGTAATAAAAGAAACCTAAGGCAGAATGTCGTCCTTTCTCACAACAAAGACAGAATGTCGTCCTTTCTCACAACAAAGACAGAATGTCGTCCTTTCTCACAACAAAGACAGAATGTCGTCCTTTCTCACAACAAAGACAGAATGTCGTCCTTTCTCACAACAAAGACAGAATGTCGTCCTTTCTCACAACAAAGACAGAATGTCGTCCTTTCTCACAACAAAGACAGAATGTCGTCCTTTCTCACAACAAAGACAGAATGTCGTCCTTTCTCACAACAAAGGCAGAATGTCGTCCTTTCTCACAACAAAGACAGAATGTCGTCCTTTCTCACAACAAAGGCAGAATGTCGTCCTTTCTCACAACAAAGGCAGAATGTCGTCCTTTCTCACAACAAAGGCAGAATGTCGTCCTTTCTCACAACAAAGGCAGAATGTCGTCCTTTCTCACAACAAAGGCAGAATGTCGTCCTTTCTCACAACAAAGGCAGAATGTCGTCCTTTCTCACAACAAAGGCAGAATGTCGTCCTTTCTCACAACAAAGACAGAATGTCGTCCTTTCTCACAACAAAGGCAGAATGTCGTCCTTTCTCACAACAAAGGCAGAATGTCGTCCTTTCTCACAACAAAGGCAGAATGTCGTCCTTTCTCACAACAAAGGCAGAATGTCGTCCTTTCTCACAACAAAGGCAGAATGTCGTCCTTTCTCACAACAAAGGCAGAATGTCGTCCTTTCTCACAACAAAGGCAGAATGTCGTCCTTTCTCACAACAAAGGCAGAATGTCGTCCTTTCTCACAACAAAGGCAGAATGTCGTCCTTTCTCACAACAAAGGCAGAATGTCGTCCTCTCTCACAACAAAGGCAGAATGTCGTCCTTTCTCACAACAAAGGCAGAATGTCGTCCTTTCTCACAACAAAGGCAGAATGTCGTCCTTTCTCACAACAAAGGCAGAATGTCGTCCTTTCTCACAACAAAGGCAGAATGTCGTCCTTTCTCACAACAAAGGCATAATGTCGTCCTTTCTCACAACAAAGGCAGAATGTCGTCCTTTTCTCACAACAAAGGCAGAATGTCGTCCTTTCTCACAACAAAGGCAGAATGTCGTCCTTTCTCACAACAAAGGCAGAATGTCGTCCTTTCTCACAACAAAGGCAGAATGTCGTCCTTTCTCACAACAAAGGCAGAATGTCGTCCTTTCTCACAACAAAGGCAGAATGTCGTCCTTTCTCACAACAAAGGCAGAATGTCGTCCTTTCTCACAACAAAGGCAGAATGTCGTCCTTTCTCACAACAAAGGCATAATGTCGTCCTTTCTCACAACAAAGGCAGAATGTCGTCCTTTCTCACAACAAAGGCAGAATGTCGTCCTTTCTCACAACAAAGGCAGAATGTCGTCCTTTCTCACAACAAAGGCAGAATGTCGTCCTTTCTCACAACAAAGGCAGAATGTCGTGCTTTCTCACAACAAAGGCAGAATGTCGTCCTTTCTCACAACAAAGGCAGAATGTCGTCCTTTCTCACAACAAAGGCAGAATGTCGTCCTTTCTCACAACAAAGGCAGAATGTCGTCCTTTCTCACAACAAAGGCAGAATGTCGTCCTTTCTCACAACAATGGCAGAATGTCGTCCTTTCTCACAACAAAGGCAGAATGTCGTCCTTTCTCACAACAAAGGCAGAATGTCGTCCTTTCTCACAACAAAGGCAGAATGTCGTCCTTTCTCACAACAAAGGCAGAATGTCGTGCTTTCTCACAACAAAGGCAGAATGTCGTCCTTTCTCACAACAAAGGCAGAATGTCGTCCTTTCTCACAACAAAGGCAGAATGTCGTCCTTTCTCACAACAAAGGCAGAATGTCGTCCTTTCTCACAACAAAGGCAGAATGTCGTCCTTTCTCACAACAAAGGCATAATGTCGTCCTTTCTCACAACAAAGGCAGAATGTCGTCCTTTCTCACAACAAAGGCAGAATGTCGTCCTTTCTCACAACAAAGGCAGAATGTCGTCCTTTCTCACAACAAAGGCAGAATGTCGTCCTTTCTCACAACAAAGGCAGAATGTCGTCCTTTCTCACAACAAAGGCAGAATGTCGTCCTTTCTCACAACAAAGGCAGAATGTCGTCCTTTCTCACAACAAAGGCAGAATGTCGTCCTTTCTCACAACAAAGGCAGAATGTCGTGCTTTCTCACAACAAAGGCAGAATGTCGTCCTTTCTCACAACAAAGGCAGAATGTCGTCCTTTCTCACAACAAAGGCAGAATGTCGTCCTTTCTCACAACAAAGGCAGAATGTCGTCCTTTCTCACAACAAAGGCAGAATGTCGTCCTTTCTCACAACAAAGGCAGAATGTCGTCCTTTCTCACAACAAAGGCAGAATGTCGTCCTTTCTCACAACAAAGGCAGAATGTCGTCCTTTCTCACAACAAAGGCAGAATGTCGTCCTTTCTCACAACAAAGGCAGAATGTCGTGCTTTCTCACAACAAAGGCAGAATGTCGTCCTTTCTCACAACAAAGGCATAATGTCGTCCTTTCTCACAACAAAGGCAGAATGTCGTCCTTTCTCACAACAAAGGCAGAATGTCGTCCTTTCTCACAACAAAGGCAGAATGTCGTCCTTTCTCACAACAAAGGCATAATGTCGTCCTTTCTCACAACAAAGGCAGAATGTCGTCCTTTCTCACAACAAAGGCAGAATGTCGTCCTTTCTCACAACAAAGGCAGAATGTCGTCCTTTCTCACAACAAAGGCAGAATGTCGTCCTTTCTCACAACAAAGGCAGAATGTCGTCCTTTCTCACAACAAAGGCAGAATGTCGTCCTTTCTCACAACAAAGGCAGAATGTCGTCCTTTCTCACAACAAAGGCAGAATGTCGTCCTTTCTCACAACAAAGGCAGAATGTCGTCCTTTCTCACAACAAAGGCAGAATGTCGTCCTTTCTCACAACAAAGGCAGAATGTCGTCCTTTCTCACAACAAAGGCAGAATGTCGTCCTTTCTCACAACAAAGGCAGAATGTCGTCCTTTCTCACAACAAAGGCAGAATGTCGTCCTTTCTCACAACAAAGGCAGAATGTCGTCCTTTCTCACAACAAAGGCAGAATGTCGTCCTTTCTCACAACAAAGGCAGAATGTCGTCCTTTCTCACAACAAAGGCAGAATGTCGTCCTTTCTCACAACAAAGGCAGAATGTCGTCCTTTCTCACAACAAAGGCAGAATGTCGTCCTTTCTCACAACAAAGGCAGAATGTCGTCCTTTCTCACAACAAAGGCAGAATGTCGTCCTTTCTCACAACAAAGGCAGAATGTCGTCCTTTCTCACAACAAAGGCAGAATGTCGTCCTTTCTCACAACAAAGACAGAATGTCGTCCTTTCTCACAACAAAGACAGAATGTCGTCCTTTCTCACAACAAAGGCAGAATGTCGTCCTTTCTCACAACAAAGGCAGAATGTCGTCCTTTCTCACAACAAAGACAGAATGTCGTCCTTTCTCACAACAAAGACAGAATGTCGTCCTTTCTCACAACAAAGACAGAATGTCGTCCTTTCTCACAACAAAGACAGAATGTCGTCCTTTCTCACAACAAAGGCAGAATGTCGTCCTTTCTCACAACAAAGACAGAATGTCGTCCTTTCTCACAACAAAGACAGAATGTCGTCCTTTCTCACAACAAAGGCAGAATGTCGTCCTTTCTCACAACAAAGACAGAATGTCGTCCTTTCTCACAACAAAGACAGAATGTCGTCCTTTCTCACAACAAAGACAGAATGTCGTCCTTTCTCACAACAAAGGCAGAATGTCGTCCTTTCTCACAACAAAGACAGAATGTCGTCCTTTCTCACAACAAAGGCAGAATGTCGTCCTTTCTCACAACAAAGACAGAATGTCGTCCTTTCTCACAACAAAGACAGAATGTCGTCCTTTCTCACAACAAAGACAGAATGTCGTCCTTTCTCACAACAAAGACAGAATGTCGTCCTTTCTCACAACAAAGACAGAATGTCGTCCTTTCTCACAACAAAGACAGAATGTCGTCCTTTCTCACAACAAAGACAGAATGTCGTCCTTTCTCACAACAAAGACAGAATGTCGTCCTTTCTCACAACAAAGACAGAATGTCGTCCTTTCTCACAACAAAGACAGAATGTCGTCCTTTCTCACAACAAAGACAGAATGTCGTCCTTTCTCACAACAAAGACAGAATGTCGTCCTTTCTCACAACAAAGACAGAATGTCGTCCTTTCTCACAACAAAGGCAGAATGTCGTCCTTTCTCACAACAAAGACAGAATGTCGTCCTTTCTCACAACAAAGACAGAATGTCGTCCTTTCTCACAACAAAGACAGAATGTCGTCCTTTCTCACAACAAAGACAGAATGTCGTCCTTTCTCACAACAAAGACAGAATGTCGTCCTTTCTCACAACAAAGACAGAATGTCGTCCTTTCTCACAACAAAGACAGAATGTCGTCCTTTCTCACAACAAAGACAGAATGTCGTCCTTTCTCACAACAAAGACAGAATGTCGTCCTTTCTCACAACAAAGACAGAATGTCGTCCTTTCTCACAACAAAGACAGAATGTCGTCCTTTCTCACAACAAAGACAGAATGTCGTCCTTTCTCACAACAAAGGCAGAATGTCGTCCTTTCTCACAACAAAGACAGAATGTCGTCCTTTCTCACAACAAAGACAGAATGTCGTCCTTTCTCACAACAAAGACAGAATGTCGTCCTTTCTCACAACAAAGGCAGAATGTCGTCCTTTCTCACAACAAAGACAGAATGTCGTCCTTTCTCACAACAAAGACAGAATGTCGTCCTTTCTCACAACAAAGACAGAATGTCGTCCTTTCTCACAACAAAGGCAGAATGTCGTCCTTTCTCACAACAAAGACAGAATGTCGTCCTTTCTCACAACAAAGACAGAATGTCGTCCTTTCTCACAACAAAGACAGAATGTCGTCCTTTCTCACAACAAAGACAGAATGTCGTCCTTTCTCACAACAAAGACAGAATGTCGTCCTTTCTCACAACAAAGGCAGAATGTCGTCCTTTCTCACAACAAAGACAGAATGTCGTCCTTTCTCACAACAAAGGCAGAATGTCGTCCTTTCTCACAACAAAGACAGAATGTCGTCCTTTCTCACAACAAAGGCAGAATGTCGTCCTTTCTCACAACAAAGGCAGAATGTCGTCCTTTCTCACAACAAAGGCAGAATGTCGTCCTTTCTCACAACAAAGGCAGAATGTCGTCCTTTCTCACAACAAAGGCAGAATGTCGTCCTTTCTCACAACAAAGGCAGAATGTCGTCCTTTCTCACAACAAAGGCAGAATGTCGTCCTTTCTCACAACAAAGGCAGAATGTCGTCCTTTCTCACAACAAAGGCAGAATGTCGTCCTTTCTCACAACAAAGGCAGAATGTCGTCCTTTCTCACAACAAAGGCAGAATGTCGTCCTTTCTCACAACAAAGGCAGAATGTCGTCCTTTCTCACAACAAAGGCAGAATGTCGTCCTTTCTCACAACAAAGGCAGAATGTCGTCCTTTCTCACAACAAAGACAGAATGTCGTCCTTTCTCACAACAAAGGCAGAATGTCGTCCTTTCTCACAACAAAGACAGAATGTCGTCCTTTCTCACAACAAAGACAGAATGTCGTCCTTTCTCACAACAAAGGCAGAATGTCGTCCTTTCTCACAACAAAGGCAGAATGTCGTCCTTTCTCACAACAAAGACAGAATGTCGTCCTTTCTCACAACAAAGACAGAATGTCGTCCTTTCTCACAACAAAGACAGAATGTCGTCCTTTCTCACAACAAAGGCAGAATGTCGTCCTTTCTCACAACAAAGGCAGAATGTCGTCCTTTCTCACAACAAAGACAGAATGTCGTCCTTTCTCACAACAAAGACAGAATGTCGTCCTTTCTCACAACAAAGGCAGAATGTCGTCCTTTCTCACAACAAAGACAGAATGTCGTCCTTTCTCACAACAAAGACAGAATGTCGTCCTTTCTCACAACAAAGACAGAATGTCGTCCTTTCTCACAACAAAGGCAGAATGTCGTCCTTTCTCACAACAAAGACAGAATGTCGTCCTTTCTCACAACAAAGGCAGAATGTCGTCCTTTCTCACAACAAAGACAGAATGTCGTCCTTTCTCACAACAAAGACAGAAATGTCGTCCTTTCTCACAACAAAGGCAGAATGTCGTCCTTTCTCACAACAAAGACAGAATGTCGTCCTTTCTCACAACAAAGACAGAATGTCGTCCTTTCTCACAACAAAGGCAGAATGTCGTCCTTTCTCACAACAAAGACAGAATGTCGTCCTTTCTCACAACAAAGACAGAATGTCGTCCTTTCTCACAACAAAGGCAGAATGTCGTCCTTTCTCACAACAAAGGCAGAATGTCGTCCTTTCTCACAACAAAGACAGAATGTCGTCCTTTCTCACAACAAAGACAGAATGTCGTCCTTTCTCACAACAAAGACAGAATGTCGTCCTTTCTCACAACAAAGGCAGAATGTCGTCCTTTCTCACAACAAAGGCAGAATGTCGTCCTTTCTCACAACAAAGACAGAATGTCGTCCTTTCTCACAACAAAGACAGAATGTCGTCCTTTCTCACAACAAAGGCAGAATGTCGTCCTTTCTCACAACAAAGACAGAATGTCGTCCTTTCTCACAACAAAGACAGAATGTCGTCCTTTCTCACAACAAAGACAGAATGTCGTCCTTTCTCACAACAAAGGCAGAATGTCGTCCTTTCTCACAACAAAGACAGAATGTCGTCCTTTCTCACAACAAAGACAGAATGTCGTCCTTTCTCACAACAAAGACAGAATGTCGTCCTTTCTCACAACAAAGACAGAATGTCGTCCTTTCTCACAACAAAGACAGAATGTCGTCCTTTCTCACAACAAAGACAGAATGTCGTCCTTTCTCACAACAAAGACAGAATGTCGTCCTTTCTCACAACAAAGACAGAATGTCGTCCTTTCTCACAACAAAGACAGAATGTCGTCCTTTCTCACAACAAAGACAGAATGTCGTCCTTTCTCACAACAAAGACAGAATGTCGTCCTTTCTCACAACAAAGGCAGAATGTCGTCCTTTCTCACAACAAAGACAGAATGTCGTCCTTTCTCACAACAAAGACAGAATGTCGTCCTTTCTCACAACAAAGACAGAATGTCGTCCTTTCTCACAACAAAGACAGAATGTCGTCCTTTCTCACAACAAAGACAGAATGTCGTCCTTTCTCACAACAAAGACAGAATGTCGTCCTTTCTCACAACAAAGACAGAATGTCGTCCTTTCTCACAACAAAGACAGAATGTCGTCCTTTCTCACAACAAAGACAGAATGTCGTCCTTTCTCACAACAAAGGCAGAATGTCGTCCTTTCTCACAACAAAGGCAGAATGTCGTCCTTTCTCACAACAAAGACAGAATGTCGTCCTTTCTCACAACAAAGACAGAATGTCGTCCTTTCTCACAACAAAGACAGAATGTCGTCCTTTCTCACAACAAAGGCAGAATGTCGTCCTTTCTCACAACAAAGGCAGAATGTCGTCCTTTCTCACAACAAAGACAGAATGTCGTCCTTTCTCACAACAAAGACAGAATGTCGTCCTTTCTCACAACAAAGGCAGAATGTCGTCCTTTCTCACAACAAAGCAGAATGTCGTCCTTTCTCACAACAAAGGCAGAATGTCGTCCTTTCTCACAACAAAGGCAGAATGTCGTCCTTTCTCACAACAAAGACAGAATGTCGTCCTTTCTCACAACAAAGGCAGAATGTCGTCCTTTCTCACAACAAAGGCAGAATGTCGTCCTTTCTCACAACAAAGGCAGAATGTCGTCCTTTCTCACAACAAAGGCAGAATGTCGTCCTTTCTCACAACAAAGGCAGAATGTCGTCCTTTCTCACAACAAAGGCAGAATGTCGTCCTTTCTCACAACAAAGGCAGAATGTCGTCCTTTCTCACAACAAAGGCAGAATGTCGTCCTTTCTCACAACAAAGGCAGAATGTCGTCCTTTCTCACAACAAAGACAGAATGTCGTCCTTTCTCACAACAAAGGCAGAATGTCGTCCTTTCTCACAACAAAGGCAGAATGTCGTCCTTTCTCACAACAAAGGCAGAATGTCGTCCTTTCTCACAACAAAGGCAGAATGTCGTCCTTTCTCACAACAAAGGCAGAATGTCGTCCTTTCTCACAACAAAGGCAGAATGTCGTCCTTTCTCACAACAAAGGCAGAATGTCGTCCTTTCTCACAACAAAGGCAGAATGTCGTCCTTTCTCACAACAAAGACAGAATGTCGTCCTTTCTCACAACAAAGGCAGAATGTCGTCCTTTCTCACAACAAAGGCAGAATGTCGTCCTTTCTCACAACAAAGGCAGAATGTCGTCCTTTCTCACAACAAAGACAGAATGTCGTCCTTTCTCACAACAAAGACAGAATGTCGTCCTTTCTCACAACAAAGGCAGAATGTCGTCCTTTCTCACAACAAAGGCAGAATGTCGTCCTTTCTCACAACAAAGACAGAATGTCGTCCTTTCTCACAACAAAGACAGAATGTCGTCCTTTCTCACAACAAAGACAGAATGTCGTCCTTTCTCACAACAAAGGCAGAATGTCGTCCTTTCTCACAACAAAGACAGAATGTCGTCCTTTCTCACAACAAAGACAGAATGTCGTCCTTTCTCACAACAAAGACAGAATGTCGTCCTTTCTCACAACAAAGACAGAATGTCGTCCTTTCTCACAACAAAGACAGAATGTCGTCCTTTCTCACAACAAAGACAGAATGTCGTCCTTTCTCACAACAAAGACAGAATGTCGTCCTTTCTCACAACAAAGGCAGAATGTCGTCCTTTCTCACAACAAAGACAGAATGTCGTCCTTTCTCACAACAAAGGCAGAATGTCGTCCTTTCTCACAACAAAGACAGAATGTCGTCCTTTCTCACAACAAAGACAGAATGTCGTCCTTTCTCACAACAAAGACAGAATGTCGTCCTTTCTCACAACAAAGACAGAATGTCGTCCTTTCTCACAACAAAGACAGAATGTCGTCCTTTCTCACAACAAAGACAGAATGTCGTCCTTTCTCACAACAAAGACAGAATGTCGTCCTTTCTCACAACAAAGACAGAATGTCGTCCTTTCTCACAACAAAGGCAGAATGTCGTCCTTTCTCACAACAAAGGCAGAATGTCGTCCTTTCTCACAACAAAGGCAGAATGTCGTCCTTTCTCACAACAAAGGCAGAATGTCGTCCTTTCTCACAACAAAGACAGAATGTCGTCCTTTCTCACAACAAAGGCAGAATGTCGTCCTTTCTCACAACAAAGACAGAATGTCGTCCTTTCTCACAACAAAGACAGAATGTCGTCCTTTCTCACAACAAAGACAGAATGTCGTCCTTTCTCACAACAAAGGCAGAATGTCGTCCTTTCTCACAACAAAGACAGAATGTCGTCCTTTCTCACAACAAAGACAGAATGTCGTCCTTTCTCACAACAAAGACAGAATGTCGTCCTTTCTCACAACAAAGGCAGAATGTCGTCCTTTCTCACAACAAAGACAGAATGTCGTCCTTTCTCACAACAAAGGCAGAATGTCGTCCTTTCTCACAACAAAGGCAGAATGTCGTCCTTTCTCACAACAAAGACAGAATGTCGTCCTTTCTCACAACAAAGGCAGAATGTCGTCCTTTCTCACAACAAAGACAGAATGTCGTCCTTTCTCACAACAAAGGCAGAATGTCGTCCTTTCTCACAACAAAGACAGAATGTCGTCCTTTCTCACAACAAAGGCAGAATGTCGTCCTTTCTCACAACAAAGACAGAATGTCGTCCTTTCTCACAACAAAGACAGAATGTCGTCCTTTCTCACAACAAAGGCAGAATGTCGTCCTTTCTCACAACAAAGACAGAATGTCGTCCTTTCTCACAACAAAGACAGAATGTCGTCCTTTCTCACAACAAAGACAGAATGTCGTCCTTTCTCACAACAAAGACAGAATGTCGTCCTTTCTCACAACAAAGACAGAATGTCGTCCTTTCTCACAACAAAGACAGAATGTCGTCCTTTCTCACAACAAAGACAGAATGTCGTCCTTTCTCACAACAAAGACAGAATGTCGTCCTTTCTCACAACAAAGGCAGAATGTCGTCCTTTCTCACAACAAAGACAGAATGTCGTCCTTTCTCACAACAAAGGCAGAATGTCGTCCTTTCTCACAACAAAGACAGAATGTCGTCCTTTCTCACAACAAAGACAGAATGTCGTCCTTTCTCACAACAAAGACAGAATGTCGTCCTTTCTCACAACAAAGGCAGAATGTCGTCCTTTCTCACAACAAAGACAGAATGTCGTCCTTTCTCACAACAAAGACAGAATGTCGTCCTTTCTCACAACAAAGGCAGAATGTCGTCCTTTCTCACAACAAAGACAGAATGTCGTCCTTTCTCACAACAAAGACAGAATGTCGTCCTTTCTCACAACAAAGACAGAATGTCGTCCTTTCTCACAACAAAGACAGAATGTCGTCCTTTCTCACAACAAAGACAGAATGTCGTCCTTTCTCACAACAAAGGCAGAATGTCGTCCTTTCTCACAACAAAGACAGAATGTCGTCCTTTCTCACAACAAAGACAGAATGTCGTCCTTTCTCACAACAAAGCAGAATGTCGTCCTTTCTCACAACAAAGACAGAATGTCGTCCTTTCTCACAACAAAGACAGAATGTCGTCCTTTCTCACAACAAAGACAGAATGTCGTCCTTTCTCACAACAAAGGCAGAATGTCGTCCTTTCTCACAACAAAGACAGAATGTCGTCCTTTCTCACAACAAAGGCAGAATGTCGTCCTTTCTCACAACAAAGACAGAATGTCGTCCTTTCTCACAACAAAGACAGAATGTCGTCCTTTCTCACAACAAAGACAGAATGTCGTCCTTTCTCACAACAAAGACAGAATGTCGTCCTTTCTCACAACAAAGACAGAATGTCGTCCTTTCTCACAACAAAGACAGAATGTCGTCCTTTCTCACAACAAAGGCAGAATGTCGTCCTTTCTCACAACAAAGACAGAATGTCGTCCTTTCTCACAACAAAGACAGAATGTCGTCCTTTCTCACAACAAAGACAGAATGTCGTCCTTTCTCACAACAAAGACAGAATGTCGTCCTTTCTCACAACAAAGACAGAATGTCGTCCTTTCTCACAACAAAGACAGAATGTCGTCCTTTCTCACAACAAAGACAGAATGTCGTCCTTTCTCACAACAAAGACAGAATGTCGTCCTTTCTCACAACAAAGACAGAATGTCGTCCTTTCTCACAACAAAGACAGAATGTCGTCCTTTCTCACAACAAAGGCAGAATGTCGTCCTTTCTCACAACAAAGGCAGAATGTCGTCCTTTCTCACAACAAAGGCAGAATGTCGTCCTTTCTCACAACAAAGACAGAATGTCGTCCTTTCTCACAACAAAGACAGAATGTCGTCCTTTCTCACAACAAAGACAGAATGTCGTCCTTTCTCACAACAAAGACAGAATGTCGTCCTTTCTCACAACAAAGGCAGAATGTCGTCCTTTCTCACAACAAAGACAGAATGTCGTCCTTTCTCACAACAAAGGCAGAATGTCGTCCTTTCTCACAACAAAGGCAGAATGTCGTCCTTTCTCACAACAAAGTTTTACATCTAAAATTCACACTGTTAAACTATCTTGTAACAAACTTTATGTTATACACATCTACATCTCTAACTATCTTGTAACAAACTTTATGTTATACACATCTACATCTCTAACTATCTTGTAACAAACTTTATGTTATACACATCTACATCTCTAACTATCTTGTAACAAACTTTATGTTATACACATCTACATCTCTAACTATCTTGTAACAAACTTTATGTTATACACATCTACATCTCTAACTATCTTGTAACAAACTTTATGTTATACACATCTACATCTCTAACTATCTTGTAACAAACTTTATGTTATACACATCTACATCTCTAACTATCTTGTAACAAACTTTATGTTATACACATCTACATCTCTAACTATCTTGTAACAAACTTTATGTTATACACATCTACATCTCTAACTATCTTGTAACAAACTTTATGTTATACACATCTACATCTCTAACTATCTTGTAACAAACTTTATGTTATACACATCTACATCTCTAACTATCTTGTAACAAACTTTATGTTATACACATCTACATCTCTAACTATCTTGTAACAAACTTTATGTTATACACATCTACATCTCTAACTATCTTGTAACAAACTTTATGTTATACACATCTACATCTCTAACTATCTTGTAACAAACTTTATGTTATACACATCTACATCTCTAACTATCTTGTAACAAACTTTATGTTATACACATCTACATCTCTAACTATCTTGTAACAAACTTTATGTTATACACATCTACATCTCTAACTATCTTGTAACAAACTTTATGTTATACACATCTACATCTCTAACTATCTTGTAACAAACTTTATGTTATACACATCTACATCTCTAACTATCTTGTAACAAACTTTATGTTATACACATCTACATCTCTAACTATCTTGTAACAAACTTTATGTTATACACATCTACATCTCTAACTATCTTGTAACAAACTTTATGTTATACACATCTACATCTCTAACTATCTTGTAACAAACTTTATGTTAAACACATCTACATCTCTAACTATCTTGTAACAAACTTTATGTTAAACACATCTACATCTCTAACTATCTTGTAACAAACTTTATGTTAAACACATCTACATCTCTAACTATCTTGTAACAAACTTTATGTTATACACATCTACATCTCTAACTATCTTGTAACAAACTTTATGTTATACACATCTACATCTCTAACTATCTTGTAACAAACTTTATGTTATACACATCTACATCTCTAACTATCTTGTAACAAACTTTATGTTATACACATCTACATCTCTAACTATCTTGTAACAAACTTTATGTTATACACATCTACATCTCTAACTATCTTGTAACAAACTTTATGTTATACACATCTACATCACTAAAAACACCAAAAAGTTAAATAAAATACATGTTTACATTGCCTGAATCAACTCCTGTGACTTTGTCAATGTGACAAACATGCAGCTATGTGAGAAATTATTATGGACAGACATTTTGACATTATGTTTATTCAGGAGTCTGGTTTCAGTCAACTGTAGATAAAGGAAATTGCGCTTATCTCGCTCATATCAGCAATCCCTCAAACAGTTCCGTGTTGTACTGCAGGTGGAAATCTAGTTGTCGTTTACAAAAGTATGTTGTCCTGTGGGATTTCATTTGTCTTAGAATTTAAATTGACACACACATTTTTCAATACGCCATAAATTTTACATACATTTAATCTCCAATAAAATTAAACAATGACCGACGCGGTATTTAACAAATAATTGCCATAACTTTTAATAGATCATCGCATAACACAGGCACTTTCATTATAGTGGGTTATATAACTTTCACTTAAATCAGCTCCAGAAATCTTCCATAGTTAAAATGAAGAATCTTTTGATTTTATTTAACATCCAGTAAATATTAAATTAGCCGACACATAATGAAGGACACATTATTGATTGGGTATTGAACAGGCCTGGCGATAGAGCGGTTAGATTAGCAACTAAAATATAACGGTGTGTGTGTGTTTCGGAGAAGGAGTAGCTAAAAAATGTTTTATCTATATATATATATATATAAATCAAAGTAGCATATGTCTGTGTGTGTGTTTGTGTCTGTGTGAATGTCCTTTATAGCTGACTAAACCATTCTCCCGATCGTCATGAAACTTTTTGAGACTTTTGAGTATGCTCCCGGGATGGTAACTGGCTACTTTTTTTTCGAAATTTAACACTCATGGGGCCCATAATTTCATGTTTTGCTTAATTGAGCTTTATAAAAATTAGTTTAAGCGTTAGCTACTGTGTTAATTGATGGATCTTAACTAAAATTTGTATATAAAAACTTGAAAGCCAATATTAAAATACTATAAACTCCTAATGACCATTACTTCGGGCCTAGGGGCCCAAAGTGCCTTTTAAGAATTTATTCCCCATTTATTAACGATCTTGAAAAATAATGATAAATGCATCATTTATTATCCATATTGAAACGAAAAGTTGTTTTGAACTTTATGTCTTACACAGAATGGGCCCTGGAGCCCTTAGTGTCGTTTTTTGTTGTTGCTTATATGAGCTATGTAAAATTTAGTTTATGTGTTAGCTACTAAGTAAATGAAAGGGTCTTAACCAAACTTTGTATTCAAAAACGTGGTATCCCATATTAAAATATTTAAGGGCACAGAACATCTCATGTCAATTTCTTCGGGGCCGGAGGACCCAAATGTCTTTTTTCGTATATGTTTAAGATAGTTTTCCCATTCACGTTATAACGATCTTGAGAAATATATCCATGATGAAACTAAATATAAAAAAACAGGTTTTTGAAATTGACATCTTGCACCGTATGGGCCTGGGGGCCCCTTAATGTGATTTATTTTCCCTATATTATCTATATACAAATTATTTTAAGTGTTAGATAATGCGAAAATAACTGGATTTTGACCAAACTTAGTATTTATAAAATTTAGAGCCTATATTATATTACCATAGGGCACTTAACTCCTAATTTCCATTCCCTTAGATATGGGGGATCCCAATGTATTTTTAACTGAACATTAATAATTGTATTACCCATTCAATTCTACACAATATGGAGAGATATAGCTTGAGTACAATGGCAATAAAAAATATATATAAATTGTCTCTCATTTTGGGGCCAGCGCCCTTAATATCGTTTCTTCTTTTGTAAACTTTTTAATTATTAATTTATTTATCCGTGCTATGAAACTTGGATTTTTTTTCCACATTTCCGCGAAAATTTCTGGCATAAATATTTTTAAATCATACCACTCATCGGTTTCTTTAAATTTAATAATTTTTACTGTGATCGTTGCAACGCACGACGGGTCTGCTTGTTAAATATAAATGGTCGAAGTTATTTGCCTTAACATAAATGAATGTGTGGATTATAAGTTATAAGTAAACAAGACTTTGTGTTTCTGTTGAATCGTAGCACTGTACCTTCATAAGACGTTTGGAATCAAACAAGCATAAAACGTGAAGAAAACTAGAAAGGGATCTCAGTGGGATTTTGATCCCAGCTGGAATAGGATCTTTTTTAACTAGGTGCTAAAATTAAGGGTTTCCCCACAAGGGAACCAGATATAGTGTGTTAACGGCGTATATCAGGGAAAGGGGTTCACACCAGAATGGGACGCCATTTTGAAAATTCATCATAACAGAAACATGGGATCAAATTAGGGAAAGTTTTTTGTCAAAAGTAGTAATATATTATGTAATGGGATTATACTGGGCATGTCATAAGACCAAAACATGTAACTATATTGGTATAAAGTATATATTATGTAATGGGATTATACTGGGCATGTCATAAGACCAAAACATGTAACTATATTGTTATAAAGTATATATTATGTAATGGGATTATACTGGGCATGTCATAAGACCAGAACATGTAACTATATTGTTATCTAATATATAAAGCTCAAATGTTTGTATGTTTCACTTTTCAACTTTCTGTTAGACAATCACGGAAAAACCAAATGACGGACGGGGACCAAATTTGGCAGGACGGTTCCTTTTACCCTGAAGGTGGTTTTAAGTTAGTTTTTGTAATTGTCCCTTTTGCCCGAATGCCGTAAATTAAATAATCCGAAAATGCAGAGACAAAGAATAAAAAATTTCACCTCATTTCTGTATTGAACAAATTTACGCGGACGTTCAAATGCCGTTCAAAGCGAGTTACTTTTGGTGACGTTTTTTTTTCCCCAATGCCAATACTTTATTTTCAGCCGTGCGCATTTGAAAAAATATTATAATGTCTAATTACGGTGCGCACATTTTCGTGTACGCTTCATAATTTGAGCTGTGTAGTACAAAGAATTGTCATTTTCTTTACTGTTACTTTCTATATATTAGATAGACACGTAAACATATTTAATTACAACTGCCACACGATGCATTATATTTAATTGTTTACACGTTTAAATTTAATTGCTAATTTTCTGTTCCATAACTCGAAATTTAATAAAAACCTATTTATGTAATAAATGTGACAGTATTTTTTTTCAAGGCTTCATTTTTAGCGTTGCGCGTTCTAAAACCTTTTATCGCCTGATTACTGTGCGCACATTTTTCGTGTACGCATATTAAATTTAGATGTGTCCTATTAATATAACATTTATATTTTGTTTGTCTTTTACATAAGCTATTGTCTTTTACATAACCTATACACTTATACTATTTATATTTAGGCTACCGGACCTATTAACATAAGTATATTAAACTAAATAAAGTGATCCTGAAAACGCTTAATTATTTTGTTTTGCGAATTGAATATGTTATGTTCATTCCTTTGATGATGGATTAACATAGGCCATTTTTAAAATCAATTATTGTCATGGTTTCACATGCGTTTTTAACATAAAATTTATTTGTTTTGTTTGTTTTTTTTTAAATTAGGAATATAGCCTAATTTCTTTATTTATCTTTATTATCTTTATCTCATAGACGCTGTTGCAAATATTGTATTAATTGTGTTACGATGCAGTGACGTAAATATATAAGAGCTGTTTTAGTGACGAAAATTTTAAAAAGTTTACATAACCTATATATTTACACTATACATTATAAATTTTCGCTACCGAACGTATTAACAGAAGTTGACTAAGTTTAATATAGTGATCCTGAAAACGCTTAATTAATATGAATTGCGAATTGAACATGCTTTTTAATCATTTTTCAGATGTAATGTAATTATGATCAGACGGTTGCATCTTTTATTTAATGTGGATACAAATATTTTTCACAAACAAAATCTGGTGTGTGTGTATTGAATATAATTTACTAAATATCATGCCTTATCAGAAATAGGGAACAAAAAATTATTCCTTTTTGAAATTATACACATTTCACAAAAACCGTAAATATAAATAGAGCTGTGTCATTTTATTATATTAATTGCAAATAAAAACATTTACATTTGGTTTGGCTTTGCGATATAAAGCAATTTCCTATTTCCGGGTACTTTCTTTATTTTACAGTAATGTGCTTTTGACCAATGATTCCGTTTTTTCTTACTTCAGCTATATGACTATACTTTTAAACTTTAGCTACCAGAAAACACCATCATGTTGTCCGCGGTCACGTGGTTACGCTCAAAGACTATTAGAGTCACGTGCAGACCTATTTTTAAAATTACACAACTCAGATTCGTTATATCAGAAGAGTTCATCAAATTGTTAGTCCATGTTATTACTCATTACCCATGAAAATGCTCTTATCAAAAATGTTGGTAATACATTGATGCATATCAAACTGAACACACATGAACCTGATTAGCACATACAATTTAATAGCGATTAATGAGCTTTGGGGGGGGGGTTTACTAGCTGTCTATGTGGGCCGTTTTTGAAAGATACTTACACATATATGTGATTATATAAACAACAGGTATGTAACTAAACATCACCAGTTTTTTTCATTTTTAAAAGGTCTCAATAATAACAATCTTTTTGAGTACCGCTGGCTGGCTTTCAAATATATATAGATATATATAGATATATATTAATTAATAATAATAAAATAATTATATATTTTAAACACCTTTTGATACCTATCCACACATTATTTTTTCAGAACTACAGTTTAAAACAACTATTTCATTCAATCGGGAAAATAGACAACTTTTATAATAATAATAATTGGAAATTTTTGTAACACAATGAGAGAAATATATGTCGCACTAAATCGCACCACTAATGAACTTATATTTCAGCTCCGGATATTGACGCCATTTTCAAAGTATAAAAATTAAATAACAAAGAGTGCTTTTATATTTACTACCAAATTTTAATTTTAATCAAAACTGTTTAGTCCTAAGACGTTTTGATTTAAAGTCAAAGTATATCGGTATATAAAATAAATATACTATAATACACCAACATCAAGACATTTTAAATGAAAGCAATTGAAATCCATTTTTCATTGTTATGGTTTTGAATAACATACAAATACAAGTCAATAACTTTGACCACATACTCATGCCAGCCTTTCATCTAATCAATCTAAGTATTTGTTAAATTGACCGCTTTCAATTAATTTTGTATATATTTAATGTGACAACAAAATATCAACATGTGATTATAATTTGTGTGTATTTACACAAGTACTTCCTATTGGTGTACATTTTTACCAGAATATAAAAGTGCACCTGATGCCAAAAATGCCAGGAAAAATGAAAAGTTCCATTGGAAGAAAATCTTCTGCTGCAAAAAACATGACTATAAAAAGGTCATTCGAAATGGAACATGTAACAGATCAAATACTTGCTACTGAAAATGTGGATAGAAAAATATATAGAAAATCACAGACCAGTTCTAAAGATTTGTTCATATGCATACGAGAAGCGGCTAATACAAATCACAAACACTCAAACAGAAAAAAAGACAGATTTAATGACATAAGTCTGAGAATTGATAATGAAATAATGCACATAACACAAGAATCAAGAGAATCAAGACTAGAAAAGATAAGAAAAGGCGTTGCAGAAAAAGGAATACTCGAAGAAAATAAATCTCTAAAAGTGAGAATTGAGGCTGTAAATAAAAAGTGTCTGAAAAAAAAATAGACCAGATACACAACAAATGAGAAAAGCGAGACTTGAGGCTGTAAGAAAAAGAGCGTCTGAAAAAAGGAGACTTGAAACAGATGAATCTAGAAAACGTAGATTGGAGGAAATGGCAAGACGGAATTCAGAAAAAGGATACAAGAACAACTAGATTCCAGAAAAAACTAGACTAGAAGCTGTACGAAAGAGAGTGTCTGAAAAAAGGAAAAAATCAAAAGCTACCAGAAATATAATATTAATGGAAAAAAGAATTATAGCACCAAAATCAAGTGGACTTGATACAAATAATTTGTTTTTAATGGGATTTTCATACTCGACTGACCTTAATTTGGATAACTATACAAACTTAGCTATTGGCAACATTGATGTCGTTTGTAATTATTGCAATGCAGTTAAATTTAAAAGTGAACCTCCAGGTATGTGCTGCTCAAACGGTAAAGTTCATTTGCCAAAACTTCTGTCTCCACCTGAGCCATTACAGTCTTTAATGGTAGGAGCCACACCAACATCAATACATTTTTTGGACAAAATAAGACGATACAACTCATGCTTCCAAATGACGTCTTTTGGTGCAGAGAACCTGGATTTATGCCAACTTTTAAGGTCCAAGGACAAATATACCACACCCTGGGCTCACTTCTTCCTGTTGGTGATGATCAACCACAATTTCTTCAAATATAGTTCATGGGAGATAATGTTTCCGAAGCACAAAAAAGATGTTCTGTTATTCCAGGTACTGAGGAAAAAATTATTTTAGAGCTCCAAGATTTTCTTCACAGTCATAATGCGTACGTAAATCTTTTTAAGACTGCTCTGGAACAAATGCATTCAGATGAGTGCAAAATCATTATACGCGCTGATAAAACACCAGCAGGCGAACACCTTAGGCGGTTCAATGCCCCTACTTTTGATGAGGTAGCAGTAGTAATGGTTGGAAATAATTTTGAAAAGCGTGACATTATACTACATAAAAGAAATAACGGTTTGCAAAGGGTACCAGAAACACACCGCTCCTATGATGCCCTACAATATCCTCTGATGTTTTGGCAAGGGGAAGATGGCTACTACTTTGGTATCCCTCAAAGAAATCCAGCCACTGGCGCTTCTATCAGTGGTAAAAAAGTTTATGCGATGGATTTTTATGCCTACCGACTAATGACACGTGCAGGGGAAGATAATCATATACTAAGATGTAGACAAATTTTTCATCAATTCATAGTTGATATGTTCGCAAAGATAGAAAGCGAAAGACTGCTGTACATAAGGCTTAATAAAAAAAAACTCCGCATTGAAGAATATATTCATTTGAAAGATGCAATGGCAAGTGATGGGAATCCAAGTGAGTTAGGTCGTATGGTTATTTTGCCTTCATCAATGACTGGTAGCCCAAGGCACATGCATGAGTACACACAAGACGCCCTCACCTATGTTCGACAATATGGCCGGCCTGATCTCTTTTTGACCTTCACATGTAATCCGAGCTGGTCGGAAATCATTGATAACCTTCTTCCGGGACAACATTCTGTTGACCGACATGACCTTATAGCAAGAGTGTTTAAGCAAAAATTAATCAAATTGATGGCTGTTTTAACCAAACATTGCATTTTTGGAGAAACAAAATGTTGGCTTTATTCAGTTGAATGGCAGAAACGTGGCTTGCCGCACGCTCATATTCTGATTTGGCTGAAAGAGAAAATTCGGTCCAATGACATTGACAAAGTTATCAGTGCTGAATTACCGAACCCAGAAACTGATCCAATGTTGTTCAAATTAGTCGGTAAGAATATGATACATGGACCGTGTGGAGCAGTAAATAGTAATTCTTCATGCATGGTTAATGGTAAATGCTCTAAAAGATTTCCAAAGGAACTTATCAAAGAAACACGCACTGGTGTTGATGGGTATCCACTGTACCGCAGGAGCAAGCCAACTGAAGGTGGATATACAACAAAAATAAATGTTTCTAAATACAACACAAACACAGAGATTGAAGTAGACAACCGTTGGGTAGTTACCTAGGACCCTTTATTATTAAAAATGTTTGAGGCTCACATTAATGTTGAGTGGTGCCATTCTGTCAAATCCATCAAGTACATATGCAAATACGTACACAAGGGCAGTGACCAGGCTGTTTTCCAGGTACTTAATGACAACCAAATTTTGGATGAAGTTCAAGCTTTTCAAATAGGACGCTATATCAGCAGCAACGAGGCTGTTTGGAGAATTCTAAATTTTCCAATTCATGAACGTTATCCAACTGTTGTTCATCTAAGTGTTCATCTGGAAAATGGCCAAAGAATCTATTTCAATCCAAATAATTTAGAGGAGAAAATTCGAGAGCCTGCTAAAACAACATTGACGGCATTTTTTAAGCTTTGTCAAAATGATAAGTTTGCTAAAACTTTATTGTATTGTGACGTTCCTCGCTATTACACCTGGAATGCAACTACCAAAAGTTTCCAGAGACGAAAAAAAGGGGTTATTATTGAAGGATTTCCTGGAGTAAAATCTACGGATGCACTTGGCCGAGTCTACACTGTTCATCCATCAAATGCTGAGTGCTTCTTTTTGCGAATGCTACTTCACATTGTCAAGGGTCCAACGTCATTTCTAGACCTTAAGAAAGTAAATAATGAACTTTGCGAAACCTATCGTAAGGCATGTGAAAAAAGAGGTTTATTAGAAAATGATGACCATTGGGATCTAACGCTATTTGAAGCATGTGCCACCAAATCACCTTATCACTTAAGGCAGCTGTTTTGTATTTTGTTAACTACCTGCAATGTTTCAAATCCTCTTCAGTTGTGGGAGAAATACAAAGAACACCTTAGTTAAGATATTCTTTTGAAAGCTAGATGTGAAAATCCAACCTTACAAATCGAACTTTCTTCAAACATTTTAAATAATGTTCTCATCCTTCTAGAGGACATTTGTTTGTCAATGTCTGGACGAGACCTCATGCAGTGTGGTTTACCATCTCCCAAAACAAGTAACAACACTTTTATTTCAAATGAACTTCTGCGTCAGTTTAGTTACAATGTTGATGATCTAAAAGCATATAATATAGTTGCGAATGAACCACTTCTTATTGCTGATCAGAGAGAAGCTTACAATAAGGTGATGTCAATGATAAGAAAAGGTCATGGTTTGCATTTATTTCCTCGACGCCCCGGGTGGCACTGGAAAAACATTTGTCATCAACCTACTCCTGGCCACAGTTCGACATGAAAAAAAGATTGCAGTTGCAGTGGCATCATCTGGCATTGCTTCAACGCTATTGGATGGCGGTAGGACAGCACATTCGGCTTTCAAATTATCATTAAATTTAAACCACGAAGAATTCCCAGTATGCAACATTTCTAAAGGGTCTGGACAGGCTAACGTGTTGCAAGAGTGCAGTCTTATAGTTTGGGACGAATGCACAATGTCTCACAAACGGGCACTGGAAGCCTTGAACAGGACTCTACAAGACCTGAGATCAAACGATTTAATCATGGGAGGAAGTGTGGTTTTATTGGCTGGTGACTTTCGACAGACTCTTCCGGTTATTCCCATGTCCACTCCAGCAGATGAACTAGATGCATGTTTAAAAGCATCTATTCTCTGGAAGCATGTCAATAGAATATCTTTGACAACCAACATGCGAGTTCATCTACAACAGGACGCTGCATCGGAGATGTTTTCTCGCCAGTTGCTTCAACTTGGAGATGGGAATATGCCTGCTGAAAGAGATAGTGGGCGTATTGCGCTTCCTGGTGAATTCTGTATAGTCTTTCCAAATATTGAGCAAAATTATCAAAATCATGCGTGGCTCTGCGAAAGAGCAATTCTAGCTCCCAAAAATAACACCGTTAACCAGATGAATATAATATTACAAAATTTAATTCCCGGAGACACTATAACTTACAAATCGATTGATACTGTTATCGATCCATCCCAGGCAGTGCTGTATCCAACTGAATTTCTAAATTCATTAGAACCACCGGGTATGCCACCTCACAACTTGAGGCTAAAAGTGGGATCGTCAATTATGCTGCTTAGAAACTTAGACCCACCAAAACTTTGCAACGGAACAAGACTTCCAATTAGGAAATTATTTACTAATGTAATTGACGCAACAATTTTGACAGGCTGTGCTAAAGGAGAAGATGTCTTTTTACCCAGAATTCCTTTAGTGCCAACAGACATTGAATTCGAATTTAAGCGCCTTCAATTCCCGATTCGTCTTGCATTCGCTATGTCTATAAATAAAGCACAAGGACAATCTTTGTCGGTAGCTGGAATAAATTTGCAGGAACCCTGTTTTTCTCACGGACAACTTTATGTCGCCTGCTCAAGAGTTGGAAATCCCCAAAATCTTTTTATTTATGCACCTGATGGTAAAACTAAAAACATTGTGTAAAAAAAAGCAATTGAGTAAATTTTATTTATGTTTTAGACACAGAAAATAATTTTTTTTACAAAGGGAAATAAAATCATTAGGTCCAGTATTACTGCAATGATTCATGTAAAACATTTTATTATTTTATTTTACTATTAGCAATTATAAACATTAACAGGAATGGCTGTAACAAGGCATCTGCTTTAGTAAAATGTGTGAAACAATGAATTTAATTCATGGAAAAAATAATCAATATTAAGTGTTAAATGAAAGACGCCTTTAATGAGATGGATATTTTCAGATAGACTTTTGCTTAAGTAGAATATATGCTAACCCATCTATTATCAGTCTCAGGGACAACCTTTCAAATAGGCAATTGTCTGGTCATTGTTAAGTACCTTAATAATGGTTTGAGAATCTCATTCAGTTTAGAACCATTGGGGGATAGGGGTTCAGACGCTGACCTTGAGTGGACAAAGATTTTGGAATAATCTGATGAGTCATGGGAAATTTATTAGGACGCTACAACTACTTAAGTCACATCTGATCACGTGTCAGGTGCCTGATGACGCCTGAATGTATGCATGCGAGCACGTGCAAAGGAATTGGTACATGAGGGCTGACCAATCAAATTAAGAGTTGCACGCTGACCCATGCCACCCAGTTGAATAGCCAATTGTAACTGTTAGTAATCTGGGACAGCGGGTCGCCACCCACGCGGTGAGCAGCCCAATATATACCCCAGCAAAACTCTAAGGCGTCCTCTCTCTCTCAGAAGATCACAGTCACAGACCACCATAAGATTGAGTTCTGAGGTGTGACTGTTTGATTAGAGGAGCCTAGCTGAGAAGTTTGTTCCCAGGTTGAGTACTTAGTAATAGCAGTTGAAATGTTTTTTGTATATAGTTAAATGTTTTTATCCTTAACTATATTGATTATTGATTGTTAGTTAAGGTATGCACTATTTTATTGTCTTCAGCTAGTATAGTAGGTCATAGCGGAGAATAGCGGTTAGGCAAGCTAGCCTAGAGCTGAGTACCAGACGTGCTAGGCAAAAGTGGGAAGACGACCCTGAGCCGGACGAGAAGATACTGTAGTAACATTGGAGCCAGCTGTCAGTCATTGAGTAACTGAGGGGCGTGGTGTTGATCGGCCTATCAGACGATGTGTGGGTTAAGCATCGCTGACCAGTGAGGCGGAACACTGACTGATCCCGTTACCTGAGACAGTGTGTGAGGTCGGCAGATATATAGCAGAGCTGAGCCGAATCAAGGGATGTATTATCCAATTGTGAACGTACCTCTATTTTAGATATTTTGTACCTGAATTATTATTGTGTACATTTTACATATTTATACCCTATTCATTTTGTATATATATATATTTATTTAATGTATTAAATATTATCTCTTTTGTATAAAGAGGTGTTGTGCGTCATTATTTGTATGTGTTTAGATATAGTAGTATTTATACGTAGTTGTGTAGTTCTAACTTGTACTTACGTATTGTAGTACTGGGGGCTAGAGCCATTAATGAATATTACTCCTAGACAACTAGAGCCTAGGTACTCGGTGTCTAATTACCATATAGACATCAGTCCTCAACAGTCATACTTTACTGGCGTAAATTATATTTTCTTTGTGATTTGTCTATATTTTTTTAAAGGAAATTAGTGATCCAAAATAAGTTCTGTTATTATTTTTTTTAATGTCAAAACATTTTCTGTGTTTAAATCTACCTCTCCAATTATTGCATGCTAAAGGCTAACAAGAGGTAAAATTACATATTTAATAACGTTAATTATTCATTGCTAATTTAAAGAGAAAGATTATATTTTTTAAATTTTCAAAGTCAAAAGTAGTTATTGAATCTATACCTTCACTAAAACTAAAACACTTTGGCAAATGTCTCTCCCTCTTTTATGCTAAAAAAATGAACCTTTCTATAATTTCCCATTTGTTATATTCCATCTTCAAAACTGCATTGCTTCAAAACACATCTTTTCAAGCTTTACTTTTCCAAATAAAATCAAAATCATAAAATTTTAACTAATAAATTAAGCTATTTTTCACACTCATGTCAATATATAGTTTTGTTCAATTTAAATATGAATGTATTTTTCTAAATTTAAAGCATGTATAAATATTTGTGTGCATTTTTCTATGTAAAACGCGCCGAGCCCAGCTGCTAGCTAGGTATCGCGCTATTTAAATTATCAAATTGTTATAATCATTTCATTTGTTACTGTACTACAACGCGACTTTACAGGTGAAGGTTTAAAGAAATCGTGTAATAAAAAAATTTTAGAAATTAATTCATGTTAATTTTTTTTCCTAAATAGAATACAAGAACTATTTGTAAGAACTTTATTGAAAGGCCAACTTCTGCTTTAAAATTACTTTAAATGAAGTTACAAATCATGGCCCTACATGTATGTCATAACTGCCTAAATACATATTGGATACCATTCATTATGTTTAATATTCGTTAATCAATTTGTTATTACAGAGAAAAGCATTGATCGATAAGAAGGGTACATTTTCAAATTCTTGGACCTATAGTCTTTTCAATGAAAATGTTCTTAAAACCCTTAAAACTCAACAACATTAAAATTATTATTTAATGGGCGCACATCAAATTAGACTTTTGAAAGGTGAATTATTGTAAATTAAATTTCAATTTCATTGTGTACAAAAAAGGAATTAAAAATTTTAGTTATGTTTTACATACAAAACAATATTTTTTACTGAGGAAAAAAAATCATTTGGTCCAGTTTTACTATAATAATCTATGTATAACAGATTTTACTATCAGAAATCATCAACAATCGTAACAGGAATTACCGTAAAAAGACGTCTGTTTTAGCTAAATTTGAAATATTAATTTAACCTCTGGAAAAAAAAATCAATATTAAGTGTTAAAGTTAATTGGAAGCCGATTTTACTGAAATGGATACTTTTCAGATATACTGTTGCCTAAGTAGAAAATATTCTAACGAATCTATTGCCGGTCTCAGTGACGACCTTTCAAATAGGCAATTGTCTGGTGATACTTTATTGGTGTAAATTATATTTTCTTTGTGTTTTGTCTTAATTTTTTAAATCTCAATTTCTCAATTTAAAAAGAAGATTATTTATCAAAAATAAATACTGCTATTTATTGTGTATGTCGTTTTTTCTGTGTTTAAATGTACCTATCAATTTATTGTACGCCAAGGCTAACAATTACTGTAATTGCATATTTAATATTTTTAATTATCCATTGAAAATTTAAAGAGAAAAAATATATATTAAAATTTTCAAAGTAAACGCGATTATTGAATTTGTACCTTCGGTAAAACATTTGGCAAACGTCTCCTTTCTATCTCTCTCTCTCTCTCTCTCTCTTTTGTGCTAAAAATCGGATTCTCTATTATTGCACATTTGTAGTAATGCTACTACTTATCAATCCTACTTAAAGCTTTCAAGACTGCATTGTTTTAAAACACATTTTTTCAAACTTTACTTTTCCAAATTAAAAAAAAACAAAAAAAAACCACACTTTTATCACGATTAAATTAAGCTACTTTGCCCATTCATGTCAATATTTAGTTTGTTTTTTTAAATTTAAATATGAATGTATTTTTTTTTAATTTAAAGCATGTATAAATATATGTGTGCATTTTTCGATGTAAAACGCATTGAGCCCAGCTGCTAACTAGGGTATCGAACTATTTAAATTCTAAAATTGTTATAATCATTTCAATTGTTATTATACTACAACACGACTTTAGAGGTGAAGGTTTAAAAAAATCGTGTCCTAAAAAAATTTAGTGATTAATTAATGTTAATTTTTTTTCCTAAATAGAATACACGAACCATTTTAAGAAGTTTATTGAAAGGCCAGCTTCTGCTTTAAAATTACTTTAAATGAAGTTACAAATAACGGCCCTTCACGTCTTTCATAACTGCCTAAATACCTATTGGATACCATTGCTTATTTTTAAATACACATTTATCAATGTGTTATTACAGAGAAAGGCATTGACGATAAGAAGGGTACATTTTCAAATCTTCGGACTAATAGTCTGTTCAATGAAAATGTTCTTAAAACCCATAACACTCAACAAAATTAAAACTATTATTTAATAGGAGCATATCAAATAAGACATTTGTAAGGTGTATTATTGTAAATTTTAAATTCAATTTCAAAATATATATTTAAAAAAAAACTGTTGCTCATTTACATATCGATAATTAATTGGAAAGTTAAGTTCAGCGTGAAATAAAAAATTCTTGGCATTTTACATATATATACATCTCAGATATCTTGATTTATTAGCCTCATTTTATTTTTGCATTTGTTACAAAAAATAAGATTTGTTTTTAATTTCCATTGTTCTGATTTAATGTGTAATATAATGAATATAAAATTAAATGAATATGAATTTGAACTAAATTTTCATTATTTTGATAATTAAAATGCATCTTTTTGTTTTTAATGGTGTCTTAATTGTTCTAACTCTAAATAAAAACAACCCGTAAAAAACCAAGTTTTTGACTATAAATCCTTTATGTACGAGAAGTAATTAAAAGAATGTTCATTATAATACGCAGCGCCAGACCATCCAGAAATACAAAATTGCAGTTGTGTCGTAAAACGTGTTTAATATAATGCGCACCGATCAGGAATATGTTTATAAAAAGAGCTGTCAATAAAATACGCACCTTGTTGCGCGACAGAAAGGTTGTTCAATATAATACGCACCGCGACGCTCTATCTCAAAAAATAGCATGATACATAGGAATAAATAAAATAATCTAAGAAATCAATAATTTAATTACGGTACATGCGATCGATCTGAAATTTTGATACTTTGTTTTTATCATCGGTACAAAACTGCCTGCAAAATTTCAGCTCGCTATCTTGCGAGCAAGTGGGTTAAAAATCGATCAAAAGTTTTGGCGACAAGCAAGCAAGGTCCGCCGCAGACACCACGAGTTAATATAAAGGATTTAAAAAAGAAAACATTAACTTGAACAAATTGGCAGATATCCTTATTTACACTTAAAGACAAACATCTATTTATTAAGCATCAATCTAATTTTTTATTTTCTACCACTTTCAAATGTTCGTTTTGTCTTAAATTTAATATTTTCAAGTCTATTCAATCTCAATTCCTTTCAAATAAATTTTATTTTATAATCCAATAAGCACGTTATTAAGAAAAAAAATGATAAAAGAATGTCAAGATGATCAATAAATTTTTTTTTCTTTTCGTTTTCCAACATCAAACCCTAGTTACGCCGGGTATTTGGCTAGTATTTAAATAATAAATTTGTGTATCCATTAGCCTCAATATTAAACCAATATAACGTTTATATTTAAATAATAAAGTTGTGTATCCATTAGCCTCAATATTAAACCACAACCAGTGTCAGACACTTTTAGATTTATCCACATAATGTAAAATTACTAACCACTAGGATTAAGACATATGATTTTCTATAACCACACTAAGACATCATTTATGATGACACATTCATCGATGATATAAGAAGATTGATTTGTTTAAATATCCCACACTGAAACAATCACAGTACAGGTTTGTCAACACTGATGTATTGAAAAAAAGTAGTTCAATCAGAAATTGATATATCATCCACATGTTCCCACACACCACAATAATGTACACACCAAAACAAAATATGACCACACTATCCACGTGTTACCACACTCCACAACAATGTACACCCAAAATCCACATATGACCACACCACACACATGTTTTCATATCAACAAACATTTCCGTTATTATAGATACGTTTATAAATAAACATAAACACAAAAACAACAATAATATAAAACAGTCAAACAATTCATTGTTTAATTTGTCTAATGAAATTAAACACAATAAAATGGTAATCAATAAAATAAAAGTTAATACTTTTACACATGGGGCGTGATAGACTTGGGGCGCACATGGGGCGTGATAAACTGGGGGCGCACATGGGCGTGATAGACTGTGTTGTATTTTATAGTTCGTAAAATTTTGTACAAGTTATTTAAAAAATTGATTTTGAAACAAAATATTTATTTCATATTAACAAGATATAAGTACATGAAATGTGTAAATTAAGGGTAAGGGATCCGACACTGATGGTAGGGGTGCCGACCTTGTTGTTGAGGGTGCTGACAATGGTAGTCAGGGGGATGCACTAAATGTGGTAGTGGTCAAGCTGTATTAAAATAGTGTCCATTTGATACCAGTTTGTATCAAGTCAATATGTAAGCAATAAAAACATTTTATAGTAATAATTGATAAATTATTGGAATGTAGGAGTTAGGGTGCCGACAATGGTGGTTAGGGCGCACATAGGGATGGTGTTGTGATGTCCATGGGGCGTGGTAGAGGGTGTTGTTTATTACAACAATCAACAGTTGATACAAGTTTGTATAAAGTATATAAAATATTATAACATTGTTTACATTACAGATATTAGCTCCAGTCCTCACCAGCGCCACTAAAATTTCTTCCCTCAGAGTTGACCCCAAGGTGGACATGTTGGTCATACAACCAGTCACCATCATACCCCAGTGTGTGGACAAAAGCCCCACCACTGCCTGGACATGTACATGTTGTGTACGTGTACTTGGTCATATAACGACTCATCTTGTACCTGTCTATCCAGTGTCCTACAGAGATCTGTTTAGGACAGCCATGTGGATGTGATACTATCCATGTCAACTTGTCTCCACATTTCTTGTATTTGTCGTTTACTTTCTTCCATAGAACATACCGGTGGACCACCATCTTGTCCAGTTTATTCAGTAAATCTACCTCACATGTTACACATACCAACAAACACCTCTCTTCCTCAAATTCTGCATCAACCACCGTCCACCCATCAAGAGTGACCACTGGACTATCTTGTCCATCATAGAACAATCTACACGTGGTGTGTCTCGCCTCAAGATCATCAAACACCACGTGTCTGGCCGTGTCCATCCTTACCTTCCCCCACAATTTGCTGGGTGTGTCCGAGTGTTGACACTTGTGACATGGACAGGTTCTCTTGTTGTATTCAATGTTTACATACCTCACCATCCCAGTCCCTACTCTCATGACGTCACTTCCTCTCTTGTCATAAAATGGATATGGTTGTTTGGTGTTTGGCAAAAACATTGGTCTTTTTGTACTGGTCATTTGAACAGCTACCCTGACAGTGAGATCAGCTACAACTTTGATGTACTCAACTAAGAGGTTGTCATGGTTACCTTCAGGCAGGTGATTGATGTTAAAATCGTTGACAGGTACAAACTTTGTGTGACCTGGATTCTTCTTACAGCCAACAAAATGTTTGTGTAGATCTGCTTCTTCTCCTTCTGACAATTGGGTTTTATGTGTACCTGACAAGGTCATTAAAGAAAGTACATTTTAATCCATGTATTACACCTGTCTCTCTTCTATTATCTCTGTTTAACTAGATTTCGTTAAGTATAATCTTTGATTTTAATATATTTAAAGAGATATTTCTGAGATGATTTGTTAGACAATAATTTATGTAAGAAATACAATGTGTAAATACTGGTATTATAAGCTAGACATTAAAATGGAATTAACTTGCATTTTTATTATGTTTAATCAACAATATAAAATATTTTAAATTATCTTTTGTTTATTTTTATATCTAGGACAAGTTAATAAAAAATAATTATCATAGAAAAGACTTGATTTATCTTTCATGTCACACCTGCCATCTTTGACATCTGTTTGTCTGTCATGTGTGTCAAATTCACATTGGCTGTGCTCTCGGCAATTTTCTGAAAGGAAAGTTTTCTAATATATTTCTTTTGTTTTAAGTATTAATAATAATTAATGTATTTCCACTTTCTCTCTCTCTTTTAGTTATTCTCTTTCTCAATCTGCTTTTGTGTTGCTCTCTCTCGTCGTCTTTTCCTCTCTGTTGATCTCCCTGTCACTATTTCTGTCTGTGTTTCATTCTCCCAAACTTTCTCTGGTGGTCCCATCTCTCTCTCTCTCCTTTCTCTTTCTATCTCAATTTCTGTCTTTCTTCCCTTCGTCTCTCTCTCTCTCTCTATTTTACACTTATTATATAACCAAATCTTTAAAAAAATAAAATAAATAAGAAAAAAAACCAACTTTTAAAACAGTTAACAAAACACTCATATTTACTTTAAAATTATATAAATTTAACGATTTACCGTTGTTTTGCAATCTTTTCAGCTTTTCTGATACCAGACCTGATTTCTTCAAATAATTCTGAAAATAGAAAAAGTAGAAAAATTAGTTTTAGTTTGAAAAAATATTATTATTATCATTGTCATTGCAACACAATTTAGTTTACATTAAATATATTGCAGTCCTGATTTGTTTTAATTATCGACAATTTGATTGTATAGCCGCACGAGAAAAGAGCAGTGACATTAAATTACGCAGTTTTAGTGGATTAACTTCATTTTCATTAACTGCAAGAGAAAATACATAAAACTGATTAGTCAATTGTAAACTATTATTATTTTTTACAATATATTAAATAATTAATTTTTAAAAAAACATTATTATTTCTGTTAGTTATCAACTCAGTCAGTTCAACATAAAATACAACGTTGAATACGATCAAAAGATTTTCAACTTAATGTCAGCAAGTGAATTTCTTCCTTGGAGTAAGTGAATTCATACGGCTCGTCTGTCGTCTGCAATAATTGCCGTTTCTTAAATGGACGACTACGATACATTAGTATTAATGATTATGATCACTGAAAGTGAATCCTTAATTAAAACAACTTATTTGTATTAATTTATACGATAAAGTTTAAAATAGTTTTAATCTTCAAATATTCAACATGATTTTTAAAAACGTGTATACACT
>CALYLW010000476.1:786368-928068 GCA_944989445.1 Ampullaceana balthica | reverse complement strand
GAAAAAGATACCGAAGAGTGTTGGAGCCAGTACACAGCCCTGTTTGACTCCGCTACAAACTGGGAAGGGTTCTGAGGTGGCACCATCGAAGAGCACTGTGCTGTACATATTGGTGTGGAAGGACTCGATGATGGAGAGAAGCCGCGGCGGGCATCCTATTTTTTCCAATATACGTAGCAGAACCTTGCGGCTTACCAGGTCAAATGCCTTTGTTAGATCTATGAAGGCAACGAAGAGGGCTTTCTGTTGCTCCCGACCTTTCTCTTGTAGCTGACGAGAATTAGAAGATCATGTCCATGGTTGACCGGCCAGCCCGAAATTCGCATTGTGATTCTGGGTAGACATTATGCGCCAGAATTTGTAGGCGTGCAAGGATCACTCTGGCAAAAGCCTTTCCCACAATACTCAGTAAGGAGATACCACGATAGTTATTGCAATCGCTGCGATCTCCTCTGTTCTTATAAAGCGTGACTATTTTGGCGTCACGCATGTCCTGTGGGATGTGACCGCGTTCCCAGCAATCGCATATAAGTTCGTGCAGAGGCTTCAGTAGTGCTGGCTGGCCGTGCTTAAGGACTTCTGCAGTAATGCCATCGTTGCCAGGGGCCTTCCCATTTCTCAGATGATCGATAGCCCTACTAAGCTCCTCTAGTGACGGTGGAGCATCAAGCTGATCTAGAACTGGTAGATCTGGGATTCTTTCTATGGCAGAGTCAGATACTACATTCTGTGTCGCATAGAGTTCTAGATAGTGCTCAGTCCAGCGTCGCATCTGCGTGTCTCGTTCTGTGATCGTCTCACCTGATTTTGTCTTGATTGGAGCTGACTTTGAAGTTGTGGGCCCAGTGGCCTTTTTTATGCCTTCGTACATTTGTTTAATATCTCCCTGATCAGCAGCAGATTGAACGCTTTTGCATAATTACACCCAATAAGTGTTAGCGCACAAACGTGCAGTCTTCCGGGCTGTGTTTCTGGCATTTCTGAGACATTTCAGGGTGTCATGTCCCGGGGAAGCTTTGTAGGCCAATAGAGCTTCTCTTTTTGTCTCCGTCACGGGATTCATTGTAACCCAGTGGGCCTCAAACCAATCTGCATTTTTTCTTTCCTTCTTCCCGATGACGGAAAGAGATGTGTTTGTAAACAGTGGCTCGAAGATGGAGCCAATTCGCATCGATTTTTTCTGTCCATATAGCATCATGAGGATTGGGGATTTCTTTCTGCGAGGTGTTGGCTTTAAGAGCTTGCTCAAGCTTGGTGTTAAGCTGATCCCTTATCTGAGGGCAGTTTATATTCTGTGTGTTGATTCGAGTTTTACCCTTGCTCTTAGAGTAACACAATTTCTTTGGTATTAATTTGATTCTACTTGCGACCAAAGAGTGGTCTGTGTCACAGTCGTCACTGTAGTAACTGCGTGTTTGGAGCACACTGGCCAGGTCAGATCGCCTGGTGATAACAAAATCAAGCTGGTGACTGTACATGGAGCGGGGTTGTCTCCAAGACAATTTGTGGATGTTCTTGCATTTGAAGAATGTGCTAGTTACACACATATTGTGAGTACTGCATAGCTCGAGCAGTCGCTGGCCGTTGTTATTAAATTTACCAATGCCATGTAAGCCAATGCTGGTGGACCGGGCTTTGTGATCTGCACCTACCCTGGCGTTTAAGTCACCGAGGAGGTATATACTCTCATATGTGGGAATATTTGCTACTGCGGAGTCTAGAGCCCCATAGAAGTTGTCTTTTAACTCTTCTTCGGAGAAGAAAGTTGGTGCATACAGGCTTAGGATATGGGCTGCGCCAGATAATGTTGAAAGTTTAATGCCGAGTATCTTCTCAGTGCCAAGTGCCGCCAGTTCAACATATGACATAAGGGAGTTTTTTATGGCAAAACCAACGCCATGCTGCCTTGGTCTGTCTGATGGTAGTCCTTGCCAGACAAATGTGTAGTTGGCCTCAACCACTTTGCCGTTGTCAGCCAGCCGCGTCTCCTGTAGACATGCAATGTCGATGCCGAGACGCGAAAGTTCCCTGTCAATGACTGCTGTCTTCCTTATATCTTTCGCACATGAGGGGTCAGAGTTACAACCAGTGCAGAGGGTTCTGACATTCCAGCTTGCTAAACGAAGTGCTGGTAACTTCTTTCTTATTTTTTCAGTTGATGCTTGTGTTTATGGCTCGCTTGTTGAGTTGATCATTCTGAGCCCCATGCACCCAATGGGGCAGGCGAGCCATGACGGAACATCCCCTTACTGGCTGGGGGCTGCCCAGCTTAAGGCGGGCGGTAGATGCTCAGTGAGACATGGCGATCTCTCCCACCGTCTGGAACGACCCCTGGCGCCTAGCTCTACGCTAATTGAGCAATGGCTTATAACCGGTAATTGCCGTTCCACTTGTTGTGTCTACGCCTTGCAGCGAAGCTGGAGTGACCTCTCCAGGATTGGGTTGAGGAGGTAGAGAAAAAAAAACAAAAAAAACGAGGAGGCTACGATAGCCTAGGCAGAGCTTTAAAAAGACCAGCTGTTGCCCAGGCAGCAGGCCCTCTCTCTCCACACAGATGGTGATTACAGGGGAACAGTTTAGCTGATACAACAAGGTGCCACCTGCATCGCAGGAATTGACACAGATATAGCGCATCGCAATAAAACTGCCTAAGGGACTCCGTCTCCTGATTTTCTGTTAGGGTTTACTCCCTTAGTCTCTCCATGAACAGGTGTAGCCGCGAAACAGTGGAGGTTTGAGATTGGAGTTTCCCTCTCCTAGATGAGCTACCTATCAAGGTTAACGAGCCCCATCTGCCCGAAGCGGCTGGTTTTAAGGCGCAAGCGGCCCGCCTTCACCCCTTCTCCTGTCAGTTGAAACGTGATCCGCCAGACTTGGTTACAAGTCATACGAGAAGGCCATGAGTTGGACTTTGGTTAGCAGAGGCTATTATGAGACGCAAGCTATGGGGATATTTCGAGAGGAGTGGGTTCTGATTTCCAACTCCCACCCCCGGCAATACTAACCTTGGACCACAAGGGTAAAAAATAATGTTTTTATGTAGTCGATTACATTTTTAAATTCAGTGATTGCATTTGATTTAGTTATACCAAAATATTAACAGGATTAAAAATAATATTTATAAATAAAATAATAATAATTTCACTCGATAGAGCAAGAGCTTTCTATTATTTTTATAATTAAAAAAATTGAAAATTAAAAATTATATTTTGCATATGTTGATAATTTTAATATGGTATTTATAAATTAATGTATATGTGTTAATTTTTTTATTCCTAGGACAAAAATGTAATATCTACTATAAATAGTAAAGCTTGATTATGTTTAATTTCTTACAACTTATTGCAAATTTATTTGGAATTCAAGCTCAAAATAAATCACAAAAATATACATGAATTTATTGAACTAATGTGACACCAATGAAACTGCTTTCATTTCATATCCCAACCCAGACCAAAAGACTTGTGGAGTAAACAATTGTTTATAAAACCTTCTTTAAAAAAAAGGATTTCTAGATGCCAAAATTAACACTTACAGTAAAATTTAAAAAGAAACCAAATATCTAGCATGAAGAAAAAGGAACTTTTAAGAGAAGATTGTTCATGAGGCTCCATCAAAAAACACTTGCTTTTTACTGAATTAATTTTTTCTAAAAATGTGATGCAAATTCCATTCTCCAAAAAATGAGGTACTTTTATAGTTAGTTTTCTGTACATTTTGAATACATTGAGCTAGAAAATCCCATAACATGAGAACCAAACAAAAAAGCTATAGTGTGCGTGTTTAAACCCTAACTTTGTTGTGTATGTGTTGGCGTCGTGTTCTGTTTTAATGTTTGTTTCTTGTAAAAATATAAAATCAGGGTGTGTGATTTTGAATTAACTTAATGATGCAGTCTCCCTTCTTTCTGCATCCCCTAATGTTAAGGGAGATTATGACTAGTGTAGTGTCTGCCATGATAGTGGGTAGTGGTGTGTATATTAGGTTAGGCGTCTCGACTTGCTTGGTGAAGCTTTTGTTGAGGTCGCTTTTCAAATGTTTGCTCTTAGCTTGCTCTACGATCTGGCTGTTCTGTCGTTTGTAAGAGTGTTTAGCGGGGGAAGTACGACCGGCTTCTCTGTGACCAAGCAAAACCCTTCCTCGACTGGATTTTCCTGGGGTCCTGCCTGAGTCTCGATGACCTTCTTCACTAGTCCCTTTTTCTCCACCTTCTTCTCTTTCATGTCTTCTTTTTTCTTCGCCTGTAATTTCGTTTCCTTTTTCCACTTGTTTAGGTTTCATGGCTGGTTTTTCCATCGGTGGAGGTGGTGTCCTTTTTCCCGATGTTGCCATGGCGTAGCTCTTGGCAGGAGCAGATGCAGCAGTTGTGTGTGTGGAGGGAGCTTTTTTTTGCTCACTGTTTGACCAGTGCTCCAGGCTTTGGCAATGGAAACATTGCACCCTCCTGCCTGGAACCTGCACCCATATTTTCTGGTTCTTAAAGATCCCCGCGTTCACCAGAATGTAGTGGGGGATCCCCCTCGCAGGGGTGATGTACAATGCCCATTTGGAGGCATTGTAAGGGTGCCTTGACATTCTTATGTGTGAGTTAGGCGCAGCAAGGTGCTTAGCGATCTCTATCACCCCTTCCTCACCAAGCATGGTGGGAACCCAGTGTAAAAGGACTTTGGTGTTGACCTTGTCCTCGTGGATAAGGACAGCCACAAAGCCCTGGGTGTCTAGATTCCCAATGTTGACATAATGTAGGCAAGCGTGGTGCTCCGCCTTCGCCTCCTCCTTAAGGGTGAGGTACCAACGGTTTGGCATCTCCAGGTTGTACAGGGTTTCAATGTGTTCCCAATGCAACCCAAAGTTGGAGTTAAGCTCTTCAATTAGTACCTCTATAGGTACGTTGAAGGAATTAGGACCAGAACATTCAAAACCGTTTGTTTAGAGTTCAAGGCTGGACTTTAAGGTTCAGGGTGGTGGTCGGTGGTGGCCATTATTATTGTTTTTAAATTTTAAGTTTTAGATTTAAGTTAAAAATTAGCTAAGAGTTTTAAAATAATAACAATTTAAAAGGATATCGGATACACGACCGATGTATCAGAGTTTAATTTAACGATGGATGATTATAATTTGTTACGATTTATGGCGATTTAATTCAATTTTACTTCATTTTTAAAAATCATAAAAAATTACTCAAATGAGTTAGCAATATAATCTTGCTATCATCTCAAAGACAATTCAAAGCTCTTTATCAACAAATTAACTAGCAGATGATAAAGTAAAACTAAAATAAACTAGAATTTTTTAAATTGTGTAAGGTCACAAAAAGTAAGAAATTTGAAGGATTTTAAAAAATCACAACAAATTAACCAAGTAAGATATCAAAGCCAAAATTTGACCATATTATTGTACACTATTATAATGTTAATAGAAAATGTAAAGACTTATTATAAAATGGACACATAATGTATCCCCCCAAAATACATAAATTTGATAAATAATTTAGTTATAGAGAACTGCAATTCAGTACTGACAGTGTAAATTTATTTCTAATTTATTACTGTAACTTAACATATCCATTAATTATAAGTCTGATGCCTTATTTGCATGTCGAATGGTTTGAAGATAGTTCCTTAGAATGGTTTTCTGTTTAGGCTTCCACAATACATATTATATATTTATATTTTTTATACTTTGACTTTAATACTAGAGATGTTCATGCTCTATCTTAATAGTTTTAACAGAATTTCACCAATGAGAATTAATCGTAGAATAGCCACTTTGGAGTGCGTGAAGTTCGACCACTGCGTGTGGTGATTGTAGGTGCAACTTGCTCTCGATTTGTTGTCGGTTGTGTGGGGGGTGGGGGTTTTTGAATAGTTTTCTTCGGACAAGGTGATGGTGGTGGACATGCGGAGTCGAGACATCTTGGATGAAGGCAGCTTTCAAACGATCAATCGAAACTTTGTCTATCCGTTTACCAAGTTGATAAGTAAAGTATTTATCATCTGTCTTAATTATTTTATAACGGTCCGTCGTATGGTCGTTGGATGTGGTGGTGTCAATGTTTATCATTTCTAACGTAAACATATCCTGTCGAGGCCAAGTTATGTGGGGACATATGTTGATAGTTCGCTTTGAAACGAAGGGACATGTGGCTCTACTTTTCTCATTGTTCGTTGAAGAAGTTTGAGATATGAGGAGTCTGGTTCAAATGTATGGCCCTCAACAGGTTGTAGGAACTCCCCAGGTAGGAGGAGAGTGGTACCATACACTAACTCTGCAGGCGAGCAATTAGGATCAACTTTACATGAGGAGCGAATGCCCAACAGTACAATAGGCAGTTCTGCAAACCAGTCAGTGTCAGATGCACGAGCCTTTAGTGAAGCCTTAAGTTGCCTGTGAAAACGTTCGAGACCATACCGTTGCACTGTGGATGATAAGCAGTGGTCATTTTGTGATGGATACCTAAAAGTTTGTTGCACTCTGCCCACAAGACGGATGTGAACTGGGGGCCTCTGTCAGAAGTAAATGTCTTCGGGTACACCAAAACGAGAGATCCAATGGTGAACCAAGGCTTGTGCGCACGTGGCCGCTTGAGCGTCCGGAAGGGGAATGGCTTCTGGCCATCTGGTAAATCGGTCTATGATGGTGAAAAGGTAGGTCATTCCTTGACTGTGAGGTAATGGGCCTACAAGGTCTACGTGTAGACTTCGGAATCTTGCGGCGGGAGCTGGTTGTTTTATGAGAGGTGCTTTAGTATGGCGATGTACTTTGGAAACTTGACATGCGTGGCATTCTTTGCATCATTTGCGGATATCTTTCTCATGCCCCACCACATGAAACGTTGACTAATGGATTGTTGAGTTGGACGTACTCCGGCATGGGACAGCGAATGAATACAGTCAAACATTTTACGAGTCCATGATTGAGGTAGAATTGGTCTAGGCTTACCTGTGGAGACGTCGCAGAGCACAGCTATGCCTTCGGTTTGTATCTATTTAGCTGAAGTCCTGTATCCGGTGTACCGTAAAGTGTCATTTCACCTGATCTTTCTTGGTCAAGAGAAAGACGTTGAAAATCTCCTGCCAAGGGACTCAGTAGATCTGATGCTGGTCTATCCTGTGAAACAGCGTGTACAGCGTCATTGATAGTCTGTTGTTTTGTAGAATGCGTTGACTTCACCTATACAACTTTCGGAGGAACAATGGTTGATCAGGCGGTGATCTCTCCATGCCCACACTGGACACAGCGTAGTTTGTTGAGCGAGTCTCCCATATCCTATCTGCTGCCTCTGCCAACTTTTCGGTGTCTTCTATGTCGTGGCCCGCAAGCACCGTCTTTATCTCATGTGGGAGATTAGCTAAGAACAGAGCTCGTTTGAGTGTTTTTGGGGTCATCATTGAGGGCATTTATTTTCCTGAGAAGGGCTGAAGGCCTACGATCCCCCAGACCAGATAAATTTAGCAGCTCTGCATCCTTCTGGGCCTGGCTCTTTCCATAGGTTTTCAGAAGAGAAGCCTTTAGGTGCTCATATTTATTCTCAGTTGGAGGATTAATGAGCACAGCCTGCACTTCCTCCGCTGTATTGGCATCGAGGGTGCTAACAACATAATCATATTTTGTTTGGTCATTGTTTATGTTTTTTATGCCAAACTGCGCCTCAATTAAATTCTGGCAAACCAAACTTCAGGAGATTTTGTCCAGAAGTCAGGTAACTTTAGCGAGACTGCATTCAGTCCTATGGCCCCTTGTTGCTGTTGGTTTTGTGCAGATAGTAACTGGCTTAACCGATCTATTATTTCTTCAGTCATTATGATTATCACGTCGGGGTCACCAGTTTAGTGCGTGTAGATCTGGATAATAATCCAATAATAATGATTTGAAAAGTACTGAAGTGCAGGCATGTATTTAGGAAGCCATTTTATTTATCTGAACCAAAACATACCAGGTTTTTACATGTGCGTAAGCCAAAATGAATTAATATTTAATCTAGTAAATTTAACTAAAACTTAACGCCACACATACATCAAAAGCCTGTGAAAAAGAAAGTGCATTTTGATTTCTAGTTACAAATGTATCTAGCAATAGTAATTGTATAATTAAATTAATAGTAATGTTTACCAATTTATCACTAATGATTATATCCAGAAGTTAATATTAATACTCTCTTTATTAACTAAATTACTAACCTGCACCAATGTTTAACATTAATTTTAAAATGAATAATTACCATCATGTTTTTTGCTTGAACTTGAATCTCTGTTTGTTTTAGTTGTAGTATGAGTATAAATAATTTCATGTACTCAGTTATCTTGTTAGGTCTTTATCCACTGTAATAATATTAACAAATTTCAAAGTATATTACAATTTTAAGGGAATATATCTATACATTTTAAAAGTAATAGTAATAGGCTTTGGGGGCTACATTTATTGATATATTTTAACAACTAAAACTAAAAAAATACGGTAGGATTACTAAGATTAAGCTTAGACTCTGACATTTCGGAAAAAGGGGTGAAAACATAACTTCAAAAACGTAGTAAAATTAAATGAATGAATCTATTCAAACTCTATTGTGAACGTTTTAGCAAATCATTATATATGTAGTTATTAATTACTTTGATTAGTCATTCAATTAAGAATATCTTCAGTTAAAAAAAATAACATAAAAATTATAGATAAGCATTCTATCTAAATAATGCTTTGACCCAGAACTAATGTTATGCTCGAATCAACAGTAAACTGAAAGTTTAATGATTTATTATAACAGTTTAGTAGGAAATTGGATGACCTTTCTGAATACATATTTTAGAATGCTGTAAAAATGATTATTTCATAGAAAAAAATCAATTTTTCTTGAAAAATCGATGATTTTTACTCTTTAATTTCACTTTAAAACAGTAAAATTTGTATCAACTGGTAGAACTACATTTCCCCCCTCTTAATCAACAGGTTTTATATGCGTAAGTATAATAAAAAAGTTCCGCTGCGAGTAGGGCTGTCAATTTGTTGAAAAAAGCTGCCCGGGGCGTGAAAATTTCGAACGGGTACCCGGGTAACCCGTTCTAAATGTCGCATAATTTTCCCCGTCATGGACCGCTATACAGTGCAACCTAGCCACCATCCATGCACCTCATTTCACACAGTAGTAGTAGCCAACGGCTTGCTTTCCAGTAACACTAATGCACTACAATTAACTATAATGCACTAAAAACTTTTATTCAATTCCTGCTGTAAATGCTTTCGTCATAATCATAAACTAAGTCTACAGTAAACTGAACATGCAAACAAAATGACAACAGCAATGACGTAACGTTCAGCGTCATATTACTCATACCTTTAATGTTAATATCCACTTCGCGTCGGTGGTCAATGCTAAGGGCGATGACGGTTGCAATACTGCGGTAAATCTCAAGTGATCGTGCTTTGGTCAGTTACTGCTTTTGTTATTAATGTTAACACCAAAATATTTCTAATATTGGGTGGGTCCGTTTTTTTTATCAATATCAATTTTATGAATAGCGTTCAGATGGCGTTTTATTGCGCTGGGTTGCCACCCTTCGCAGACACAATTTCATTACAATGTTGCAATATGCCGTGTCACTGTCAACTCACTTGGCATGACATCTTACCCATCTTATTAAATTTAAAAACTGACAACTTTGGGTGTATGTATATCAATTTTTGGGCTAGGCAAACACGTGTTAATGAACACAAGAAACACACGAGAATGCGAGGGATTGGGGTTATAGCAGTGCTTCTCAAATTGTGGTCCGCGAAAGTTACCAAGAAAGGAGAGAGAAATATAATTTTAATCCTCCAATTGCTACCAATAATACTAACACAATAGAATTTGCCATTTTTGACAATAAGCTAATAAATGAAAGGAATAAAAGGAAATAAAACACATTTCGCTACCATGTAAGTACCGGGAAAATAGTGTACCGGTTCCTGGTGCAATGGAAAAAATTCAATTCCTGCCGGTCCGCCATATTAAAAAGTTTGAGAAGCACTGGGTTATAGTAAAAAACGACATTAGATAGTATCAATCGGTGACCCACTGTCGTGACCCACTGTCGGCTATTTCAAAGCAAAGTTAGTGTCAAAGCCAATGTGTTTTTATGAACAAAAAAAACAAAAAACACGGCCTCTTTCTTCTCTATGCAGTCCATCCTCACGGCGACGTCTGTCCATCATACACTGTTAGTAACCATTTAATTATTAAATTTAAATACTGATACCTTGTACGCATTAATAACATCAGTTTTTCTAGGTCACCACATGTTACTGAAGACAAGAAGTATAAGCGAATGCAAGGAGTGAAGGGAGGAGAGAGGGGTAGATAAGCAACATTAGCTAGACTACTAGTATCAATCGACGTATTTCAAAGCAAAGTTAGTGTCAAAGCAAGAGTTTTTTTTATCAAACATAGCGTCTTTCATCTCTAAGCAGTCCATCCTTATTATTGGCAGAGGACTTTTGTTTTCTTTATAGGATTCTTTTAAAGAACCAAAACCTTTTTGTGTTTTGCGATTTCTGTTTCACGTTGAGAGAAAAAAGATGTATTACAATTTGTTTGGACCTTATTTTATTTCCCATTGACAGATACTTCCCGTTGACAGAGTCTGATATTTCTCCATAGATGTACTTTATAACTTTACAGCTCATTTAAAAAAACCAAAAATTTTCATTTGATAAATTGTTTTGCGAGCCACAATGTAAACACAAAAAAGCCGCATGGGAGCCGAAGTTTGGCCTCTGTTAATATAGAATATAGACATTGAGGCCACATTTTCACGGATACCCGGGTGGAATTTTACTACCCGGGTAAATCACACGGCAACGGGTACCCGTTGACAGGCCTAGCTGCGAGTAGGCGCGACGCAACCTCAACAGACGAGATTTTCTGCAAATTTCGCCAGCTCATTTAGAATACCTAATACTTTATAATTACTTGTCTTAAGTCCATTTAATCCGAATAATGAATGCACAAAAAGTTCCAGAAAGTGAGGAAAAAAAAATATTGCACAAATTGTTCAAAATGTCACAGTTTTCATCTTGTTAATATTAACTTTGAAGTTTCTCATGAAACTCTGCAAAGCAGACACCCTTGCACAAATGAATTTGGCAAAATTGCAACCAAAAAACAGTTTCTGGCACCCTTCCACTCTTGCCTTTTTTGCCATTCTTGCTGCAGAAGTGGCAAGTTTTTTTTCGTCCGAAAAGTCGCATCAACTCATGTGTGGTTGATGTTGGCTGTGCTGTGGCAGCAACTGAAACCATGTCAGCATTACGCCTCATCTGCTGATGTGTTGAGGAGGTGATCAATCCTGTCAGGAGGTCAAGACGAAACTGCAAATGATTGGAGGCTGGGTCGTTTCTTTTGCGTTTACGGGTGGATGGTTTCATAGTTTCCTTCAATAGAGTGAAGGCGTTGATGATTCCAATTTGAACTAGAAACCACAGACCATAACCTCCACCATTTCTTTGATTTCCTGCCTACTGGGTAGTAAGATCTATACTGATCAACCAGATCCACTCCCCCCATGTGTCTATTGTAGGTTAGTATAGACTTGGGTATGCTGACATCTCTTGGCCCCTCTTTTGACCGCACGACTCTGTTTCAACCCCAGCTTCCATATTGGTGCTCAAGATTGAGACTTGTCTCTTATCGCACCAAGTTGTTGCCAACAATCTGCCTTTTTGCAAAAAACGCAGCTCTCCACCTTTCATCTTCTTTTTACGAAGCGGCCAACCCTATCTGTTGGTGCGTATGGTCGCACAGGAATAGGTGTTGGCAGTCAGCTTATCCTCCGTTAATTTGACGCTTGAAAAGTAATTGTCAAAGTAAAAATGATGCCCTTTATCCAGGTAAGAGCTTCCTACTTTGAATATTACATGGTGGCCATGTGGCATAGGATCATGAAACTTCCCTGTATAAAATTGAAAATTGCACATGTACCCATTTCGAGGGTCGGCAATGCACCAAACTTTGATGCCCCATAGAGTTGGCTTGGATTTGATATATTGTTTGAAAAACAATCTGCCATTGAAGCTAATCATAGCCTCATCAATGCTGAGCTCCCTCCCAGGATAATAATTTTTCTGAATATTTTCCTCAATTATATCTATAAAGGGTCTAATTTTGAAAAGAGGGTCGTAACCTGGCCGGCCCTTCGCAACGAAATTCTTGTTGTCGTTCATGTGTAAATATTGGTTTATTTTTTTGTATCTGTTTTTGCCCATGATGTCGGCTACAGCTGGAACCCTAAGGCGTGGGTCTAGGGACCAGTAAGAGTCCACCTCAGGCATGTCATGAATGCCAAACATTATGTTTATATAAAAAAAATTCTTTATATCACTGGAGCAAACTGGCTGCCAGTATGCATCATTGTTCCCATTTTTCAAAGCACACTGCTGCGCATACAAGTTAGTTTGTTCTGCCACATGTTGGTAAAAAGTGTCAGGAATAAACAATTTGAAATAGTCATATGCAGCGGCATCATCGGGCAAATTATGACGAGGGCCCGATTGCGCAATGAATGGCAAAATATTTACGTCAGAAAAATTACTGGACAATTCATTGTCAATCTGATCATCAGTAACATTTGAAGGTCCACTTCCATCGATGTCACTATTATTATTATTGTCTTCCTCACTATCACTAGAACTAGAGTCATTTAAATTTAAATCAATATCAGATTCTTCACTATTACTGCTAGAATCACTAAATAAAGACGCCCCATTAGGGCCTAAGTTCTTTCAAAACTTTGTCCATCGCTTTGAATGCCATTTTTTTCCAACAGAAAATCACCACTTTTCAGAAAATTGTAGAAAATGAGCCCTTCAACGCACCTCGTTCAAACTAGTATCAAAATAAACGTTAAAAACGAGGCTTCCTTCTGGTAAAGTTCAAATTAGTAATGCGCAACGTATATGCGCGGCGCTTCAAAACGAAACAAACCACCTTTAAACGGGCGGTTTTGGCGTTATCGGACTGTAGGCATAAAGAAAAAAAACGGCGCGTTTCGGGCGCATCGGACTGTAAAGGGTTAACAAGCGATATGCAGGTCCGCTCAAATTTCTAAAATGTATACAAATATAAGATTCCAGACACTCGAAAGACGGTTAAAATGACAATTGAATTAGTTCGACATTATTCTCACTCTCAAAGTTTTAAAGTGAAGAGTCAGTAACAGTGACTGTTACTGTTAGTATTATTTGTTAATTTTTATTAACATTTTTATATGCATTACCCAAGGCCTTAAGATATCGTTTGGCATCATTCTCACCGTCAAAACCGTGCGGCAGTGCGAATAACGCTAGGCATTATTCTGTGCAAATAACGCTTACCAAAAAAATGTTAGTTATAGTTATAGTGACTTAAAATTAAAAGCATAATAATCTATAGTCTATAAGTCGATAGGCTAATAGTATTAATAGCTAATGCCTATTGCAGGGGTGCGCAACCTTTGGGCTGTTGACGGCCGCACACAAAAATATTTTTTTGCTACGGCCGCCAAAAATTTTTCACTGAAAAACAAAACGGTCACTATAAAAAAATTTACCTCTCGTAATAGTCAACGCGAGATATTAATGACAAAAATCATAATGTATTGTACACAGTGCTTAATTACAAACAAAAACAATTCCATCGATATTCTCCTTATATTTCTACTTTATTGAACATGGTCATGTAAACCTAACATTATGTCTAACACGTACAGCATGAGTATATTGTTAGGTGGCATTAGTACACTGAGAACACAATAATTGAATAAGTGATAAGCTGCTTCACTAACACATTCCATGTAACTTAGCAGTCCAGAGTCCAGAAATTAGTGGCTGCCTTGCTCTTGGATGTTTGCCGAGAGTCGCGCAAAGTCCTGGCACTTGCTGGAGATCATCATTTGTATTCTTAACGCCATATTGGTGTCCACCAGTCGGGTTTGATATTTGTTCTTGAGATATTTCATTCGTGAAAATGGCTCTTCGCACATGTAAGTGCTTCCAAACAGCACTACAGTGTTTCTTGCTATTTCGTGAAGCTTGGGATACTCCACAGCTATTTTCCATGTCTCCAGTAGATCGTTTTTGTGCTCGAATTTCTTTATAAGCTGCGCATTATTGTTTAGTTCGATCAGTTGGACATCCAACGGCGCACTAACCAAATGTGGAGAAGCAACGAGTCTCATATTTTCTGAGCTCTTGTCGAAATCCTGTAAACGTTCTGCGAATTCCAACAACAGCACTTCGAGGACGCCTGAAAAGGAAGTAGCCGAATTAATCTTTTCTTATTTCATGGCTCTCGATTAGAGCGGTGAGTTGCGGGAAATGATAGAGATTGAGCTGTTGGATATGACTTTGTAATAGAAGACATTTATCACAGAAATCCTGTACTCTTCTGTACATGAGGCAAACTGTTGTTCCTTTGCTTTGTCTAGCTCTATAACAATAATAAAATTAATTGTTTCCATTACAATCTTTTACACTGTTATGTTTATTCACTACTATGTCGAAAATATGTCTGGATTTCTGGTGCAGCTGCCAGCTAAGAGTGATACTTGAACACAGGCCTCTGGGTATTTGCGTGTACTGTAGCAGCTACTGAAGTTGACAGATGGGTTACACGGTTACACAGCGCAAGCACAATACCGCGAATGAGCGTATCACAGGTTTTGGCGTTCTTCAATATTAGACTGCTAAACTTCTCTGCCTGCCCTCATTAGCTAAAGCTGCAGCCTAACACCAGAGCGGCAAGAGCTACTTCAATGTCAATGAGCGCTAAACACTGCAGCTAACGCTACAGCTGCCGGAGTCGTAATTTGTTTCGCAATAACTAGTGCTTAAAGGTGTAAATGAATATTAAATATTGCATTTACAACTTTACATAATTTATTGCCAAATTGCAAATATTTGACGGCCGCAGGTTATTATAATTTAAACAGATTGCCACGGCAGCACATTTTTGAGCCCACAGCCGTATACGGCCGCAGGTTGCGCACTCCTGGCCTATTGTATTTAATTCGTAAATTATAATTAGGCTTATTAATAATTTATAGCTTATAGTAGAAAAGTTAGAATAGGCTATACATTATACATGAACGTCATTATTCATTAAGATTATCAAAATATTTCATAGAAGAATGAGCATGGGGCCATTTAAAGTTTAAGTATTATTAATTAATAGTTGTAATAATAACTTTTTTTGGTCTTTTTGTTAACCTTTTGTGTTTTAGATAAAATATTCGATTACTGAAATTACTGGTTTGTAGTTATTTCATCTAATCTTAGTACCCGTCATTTTGCTATTTGTTGAAGTCAGTCATAAAATGACTGGACGTTTTCTAGCCATCCCCCTTCATTATATGATAATGACATTGATATGGAAATTAAATATATTTATAGTTTTTTTTTAATATTTGAAACTGGGCATTTTTCAAGTAACTTATTTGTTTGTAAGTATCATTAAGTATGTATGTGTAAGTCTGCACTCTAATATCGTAACACTCGTGAATCCAACTAAAACGTCCATATATAAATTGTAAGCCTAATTTCTTCAACACTTAACCCCCCTCCCCCCTTTTTTTTTAGGTGCGTGACATCATTTAATCAATGGCCCCTAATCTTAGTACCGGTCATTTTGCTATCTTATGAAGCCAGTCATAAAGTGATATTTTCTAATCCCTCCCCCCCTCCCACTGTTTGATAATGTAATTTATTTATATGGGAATATCTCATTTATTACTGCTAGTTATTTATGTAGCCTTGCTTATTGACAGCTATAGATGTGTTGGTGTAGGGTATAAAAATATGTTGTCATTTTAACCATCCTTCAAGTGATAGGAATATTTTATTTGTAATCAATTTGAACAAGAATCTGTGCGGACTTGCATACCAAAATACCATGGATTTAACTGTTCTAAAACTATTTTTAATTGTTCCATTGCATTTAACTCATTAATTCCTGAGCCCTCACTTCCTGTTCAACTTCATATTCCTGAACAAGGGGAAGTTACTCCGATTTTTATAACATATGTCTTTTTAAAAAATGTTTTGAATACCTTATCAGTTGTCAATTGAAATTTTAAAAAAATCAGTAAACTCAGAAATGGATGAGCTTTCAGAAATATATAACATTAGGGGTACTACAACAACAAATAACAGTATTAAAAATAATAATCGCCAAAAAATTGCAGTTTTCAACTTTTTTTTCTCGAAGTTTAATCCACTAATAAATACCTTAATTTCTTAAATTGTCATGAAATGTGCTGTAGCACTGACCAGCATGCAAGTAAACTTGGCACAAATGGCAGCCTTTTATAGTTTCCTTGGTCCTGCCACTGGGCATTTTCGCTCCAACAAGAGAGCACTGGTAGCACCTTCTCTTTCGGCCTGACAATGTAGACAACATATGCTGGAGGCTGAATGGCTTCGCAATGCCTGCAACACTAGGCTTACTGGTAGCCCTGCTTGAATGGGTAGCTGCTTTCATGGTCAGCAGTTGTTGGGCAAGCTTTGTCCTGAATTTCAGATGATTCTGGACGAATGGTGAATTTGGGTTCACCATCTTCATGAGTAGGTAGGAATTGATAATTGATACTTGTATCAGATACCAAAACAAGTATCTCCACCACTTCTTACTGGGTCTCCCAACAAGGTAGTAAGACCGATGCTGGTCTCCCAAGTCAACACCAAACATGAATGAATTGTACTCGTTGACACAGTTTGGGATTTCCAACTGTACAATTCCATCTTTAGTTCTCCTTTGAACAGACACCATCAGTGGGTTGCAATTGGTGGAAATTATGTTGACCTGGCGCTTGTCTGTCCACTGGCAGGCAACCATCAAACCCTTCTGTTGCATTGTACACTCTCCTTTCTTTTGTTTTGATTTTTTGAGAGGCCAGCCCTTGCGGTTTGGTCGAATCGTGGCACAACAGTACGTGTTGCGTGCCAGTAGATCTTGAGCAAGCTTTGGCGACGAGAAGAAGTTATCAAAAAAAAGTTCATGTCCTTTATCGAGGAAGGGTTCAACCATAGCCATCACCACATCATAGCCCAAGCCATTGCTTGAGCTCACTTTCCTTTTTCCGGTATACACTTTGAAATTTAAAATGTACCCAGTCCTTGCTTCGGCACAGCACCAAACTTTCACTCCCCAAGCAGTAGGCTTGTCTTTCAAATACTGCTTGAAGGCAAGTCTTCCCCGGAAACCTATCATGGCCTCATCAACACTACGCTGGTGTTGTGGCTTGTAAAGGCTTACTGCAGTTGTGCCTTATGATGTCGAGAAAGGGCCTCACCTTGTACAAGGGGTCATAATCTTGACTGCCTTTTGTAGGCTGTTGGGAGCTGTCATTGACATGAAAATACCTGTGGATAATATCATATCGGTCTCTACTCATGACGTCAGCCACTGCAGGAACCCTCCACATCTTTTCAGATGACCGATACAGTCTTGTATTAGGAAGCTGATGAAGACCAAACATAATGTTTATGTAAATGTAATTCTTGATAACATCAACAGGTGTCCATACATTTGTCACCGAAGGCTGGTTGGCCAGTTGCTGTTGGGCATATAGATTTGTTTGAATGACAAACTCACTGAAGGTTGGTTAGCCAGTTACTGTTGGGCATATAGATTTGTTTGAATGACAAACTCACTGAAGGCTGGTTGGCCAGTTGCTGTTGGGCATATAGATTTGTTTGAATGACAAACTCACTGAAGGCTGGTTGGCCAGTTGCTGTTGGGCATATAGATTTGTTTGAATGACAAACTCACTGAAGGCTGGTTGGCCAGTTACTGTTGGACATGTAGATTTGTTTGAATGACAAACTCACTGAAGGCTGGTTGGCCAGTTGCTGTTGGGCATATAGATTTATTTGAATGACAAACTCACTGAAGGCTGGTTGGCCAGTTACTGTTGGGCATATAGATTTGTTTGAATGACAAACTCACTGAAGGCTGGTTGGCCAGTTACTGTTGGGCATATAGATTTGTTTGAATGACAAACTCACTGAAGCAGTTGTCTGTGACATAAAGTTTGAAATAGTCTAATGGCAGACTCTCACTAGAGATATCACAAAGGCCGCCTACATATTCGGAAAATACAGACATTTTTTCTGTAACATTTGACAGTTCATCAGACCATTCTCCTAAGCCAGTGTCATTAGACGTAGACGGTATATCATCATCATCCTCTAGCTCTAAGTCTAAGTCAGTATCTTCCTCGGATTCACTACACACTGGATCAACTTCATTTAAATCAATGTCTGAACCCTCTTCTTCTAATAAATCTTCATTATTGTCAATTAGGGATTGCAGATACTGAAACGCCATTGTAATTGTAATGTTCCAACTCAAAAAATTTCACTTCTATACTTCTCACTTGACACACGCTTTGAAAATGAATGCATCAAGATAAAAACTTCCGTTTTTTTAAAATTGAAATCTCGTGGATTCTCACTACAGCGAGGTTAGTATTAGAAATCTCGGGAGCTACGAGATTTTAAAAATAAAATTGAAAGGAAAAGTAGGGGGTGTGACCAGACGCATTTGGACGCATCCGTACTGACGCCTATAAGGACGCATTTAGTCGCATCATGAGCTAATGAGTTAACTTCATATTTTCATTACATGTATATATTTCATGAACTTTATTAACTTGCATTCATCATGAACAGAATTCATATAGTTGGACAAAACTGTATAATAACTCATAGTAGGCTATATTATTCAATATTCCTAAAACTAGTAGTTTGTATAAAAAACTTTTTTTTCTCCAAAATTGTTATAGTATATAAAAGTTATTTATTATAAAGCAATATACAGTCGAACCCACTTACCTCGAGCTCGGTTAGATCGACCACCCTATTATGTCGACGTTTTTTATTGGAACCGCCAAATTTTCTCTTTGTCTTAGCATTTTTTCATCGGCTAGTTCGATTTTTTTAAGTCGCCGAAACCTAGTACCTCGAGCACAAAAGAGGGCCGAATTTGCAACTTTACTTGCTTAGCTCGATTTTCGTCGGTTGGCCTAGGAATGCACTCTGTCATTTTTAGTTCAAAACAGTGTTGACATCTCGCTTTTCTGTGATTCTTCGAGATTTCAAAGAAATTTACCGGATGTTTTGCGTGTGTGAATTATAATTCGACGTGTATCCATGGAGTATGTATTCACCCGAGGTACTGGACAATCGCGTTAGAGGTCGTGAATCGTCATTATTTCGCAGTGCATATGTTATATTATTATTAAACTTAATTCATTTTCTGATGCATTAATCATTTTATTTTTAAAGATAAACGAATATCTTTAGAAATGAAAAAAAAAGGTTTATATCGAGAATAGACGGTGGTTTTTATATAATTAAATAAAAAATTAATAAATTGTTATTCTTTTAAAAGTTTGTTGTTGTTGCTTTGTTACCAGTAAGATACGTGACTGTGACACTAACACGCGTGTGAAGAAAAAATGAAATCATTTCTGATAAGGAATGATTTTTAAAAAAATTCGCTTAGACTTATTTGCCGGCCAACACAGTACACACAGCGTGCTGATCAACGGTCAAGGCCACAATAGTGTTATTTATATTACAAGTTTGATTGACTGAGGAAATTCGAGAACGTTCTGATAGTTAAGTAACAGATATCCTGCACGTCAAAAGCATTAAACTTAAAATAACCATATTGATTTGTTTATTTGTATTTTAAATTCGCTGATACTAGTGATACAACGGCAAACGCTAGCGGCAGTGACACGGCGAAGCGTAAACTTTGACCTTTTAGCGCATGCGCAGACAATTATAAACTGGTAACTTATTTTTCATTAAATGGAATTGGAATCGAAACATGACAGAGACGTAATCTAAGTCCTTTACTTCGGCATAAATATATATACATGTGTATATATATATATATATAAATTCCCGATTAGTCATAACTTTTCCCGACTTTCAAGGCAGAGAATTTATTTTTAAGAATTCCCGACTTTTTCCTGTTTTCCTGAGTGGGAACCATGGTTATATTTAAATTTTAAACGGTCCTTAAAAATGAACGGTCATTACAACCTTAGGAAAGAGTGAAAAAATATTAGGGTTGCGATACGATTCCGATTAATCATCCCATCACTAATTAACGCTAACTAATTAATCATGTACATAAAGAAATTTCAAGCACATGTTAATATTTTGCCGCCATATTGGTTTTCGTTTTAACTCGATCATCGGTTATGTCGATGCCATTTTTCATACCCCAACGCCGTCGACTTAAGCGGTTTCGACTGTATATATATATATATGAAGACCTCAAGGGAAGAAACGGCTATGTGACATTTTTGTGGTTTTGAGATTTTAAAGTTTAAAACCATGTTATTTTATTATTTGTAAACCAAATTAAAAATAAACAAAAGCTTTGACAACTTTGGCCATTTGTTTATAACTTTTAATTAATAAATTTGATTTATGATCCTTATAAAAGAAATAATTCATGTTTTACCTTAGTTGGTTTGAAATGGAGTTAGCCGTTTCTTCCATTGTAAGTAACCTTAGTGTGTTTTTCATTGATAACTATCTTTTAATACTTATTTTTATAGTTAAATCTTAAGGTAAACTAAAACTTTTAATATTTTACCTACAAATTCTGTAATTTACAAAATTAATAGTAATTAATTTTTAATATAAATTTTTGTATGTCCCTGATTAAATAATAATTAAATTAAATATTGGAAAAAGTACTTTGTGATAATCTTTAATTAGATTCAGGTACTGATTATTAGCTTTATGATTCACCGAGACAATGGTAGAAAAGACCGACAACAGACATGAAAAGCATACACTCAGAGATAGAGTTCCTTCGAGGAGTCATAAATAATCACAACCATTGACATGAGGACACAGACAAACACACAATACTTTGGAAATTAAATAAGTCAAATATATAAATTAATAAAAAATGTTTATTATATAACAAAAGTTAATTTTGCTCATCAAACTCATGTTCATCTGGTTTATTGTCATAAGGCAGGGAGTCAAAAAATTCAGGATTGTTGGTAAATTTCTTCAGTACCTGTAAGTCTTTAAATTTTGCCTCAGAAACACACAATTTCTCTGTGTAAAGGTATGTAGGTTCTCCCTTTATAACAGTGTCCCTTTTGTTTCTTAAGTTGGTATTAATGGTGGCTTTCAAAAAACTACCATTCCAAGAATCTCGATAGACCATGATTCCAGGAGCATCAACTGAAAATGATATCTTCCTAAGAGGTCTTGTTGGCACAGGGCATCCGGCTTTATAAAAATTCTTTATAAAAGAAGTTATGTTCCTCACCATTGATTGTTGGAGTACAAAAACATTAAATGGGCTGGGATTCCTCCTAGCATTTTCAAATGTTTTTATCCAGTCAGAGGGCACATTAGCTATTGTCTTACAATTTATGAGGCCCATGTCTTTGTCACATTCCATGTAAGAGTGACCTCTTTCAGGAAAAGAAATTTTGATAGTATTAAATCTTTTCTTGTGCTGTGTTAGGTAATCTAAAAAGCGAATAACCGTGTAATTTTTATTTTGACCTGCACATGAATCACAAAATAACTCCAAGTGTTTAAATGAAGGACTCAGATGATTCATGAAAAAATTCAGTAACATTGATGTCACTTCATCTGCACATTTTTTTGCTGTTGTCTCATCATAACCATAGATGTAAACATCTTTGGAAGCCAGCACATGAATATTAAATGAATAAAATGAAAGTTTTCTTCTGTAATAAAAGTCATTACTGGAATTATTTGGTAGATTCAAATTTTTGTTAAAATCAAAAGTAATAGCAGCAATGTCCAAATCCCGCATTGCTCTTAGCCTAGCTTCTCTTTTTCTCCTATAGAAGATATCAGCTTTTCGCTGATGAACCTCTCTTTCAGTTTCTAATTGTTTGAACTGGAACTTCAAATCTTGCACATTGTTTACATTAGGATCCATTGGACTTAATATACCTTTTCTTAATATGTCAATTTTTACTTTAAATTCATCACATTTTGAGCATGTGTCTGTTCTTGGATATCCAAATCCAATGTTAAAGACTTTATTGAATACATTTCTGTATGATTCATAACAAAGTTTACTTTCTGGATACAAAATTAGGAACTTATTAAACATTTTGTTAATGTTTAGTTCCTCTGGCAAATACAGGCGCCTGGTTTTCTCTTTTGAATAGTGAGACTGCCTCCCTTGAAATGATGAAATGTGATTTTGAATTCTTTCCAGCATTTCCTCAGTCAGCTTATGGGGCCTATTTTTGTGCATTCCTCTTTGGTCTTTAGGTGGCTCTCCTGGTAATAATAAGAAAAATAAACAATCTATTACTTTAATATTTAGTATAAGTTTATTATTTTTAAATATTACTTTGTTTAGGGAAATGGTTATCTTTGTTATATATTTAAAATATAAAAAAAAAGATAAATACAATTTAAAATGTAACTTTATTTAATAATAGCATTGGTTAATAACTGTGACAACCTAGCTTATTAGACATGGCTATGACTATGTAAGTTTTACTGATACATGAACATGTTTAGAAATAAATATCACCTGATCTTTTAATATTACTACTAATTTAATATGTAATTTATTAATAGAAAAGTAACATAAATATAATGTAACATTTATGTTATAAACTAACTAAGCCATACTGCCCGTTGTTTATATAGGCTAAAATTGGTAGAGAAGAGGTTTACTACCTATTACAGGCAATATTCCTAATTTTCTAGAGTTTAAGTTTAAGAAAGCTGTCAAAAATATGACTAATGTCTTAAATATTGGCCTTGTTGGTTGTAATAATTCTAATTTATTAACGTATTTTACCTAAACTATGACTATATTACTATTACTATTACTAAAAATTGTTTAGAATTTGCCTACATTATCTTTAACATAAGATCAGAACTATCGCCCAGTCTCATCATTGCCCTTCGTCCCATCTGGGGCATAGGCCGCGAACAAAGTCTCTCCAGGCATCCCGGTCCTGCGCCAGTCTCTCAATCTGCCCCCAGCTGTGCCCGCTCATTTTTGTGTCTGCCTCCAATTCTCTTCTCCAGGTCATTTTGGGACGACCTCTTTTCCTTTTGCCTTGGGGGTTCCATGTGAGGGCTTGTCTCACAATGCTGGATGTAGGCTTTCTGAGAGTGTGGCCAATCCATCTCCATTTGCGCTGGCGTATTAGCTCTTCCACTGGCTCTTGTTGTGTGCGTTGCCAGAGGTCCTCATTGGTGATGACATTTGGCCAGCGGATTCGGAGAATTGCTCGGAGACATGTATTTATAAAGGCTTGAAGCTTTTTAGAAATGGCTGCTGTTATTCGCCATGTTTCTGCTCCATACAGTAGGACAGGCTTTACTGTGGTGTTGAATATCCTGACCTTGGTATGAAGAGTCAAGTTGTTGCAGTATCGCCCAGTCTACTGTTATTAATAAACTAATAATAATAGTAATAGTAGACTCATTACATTTGTAAAATGTAAAATCAATATATAATTTTAATAGACTTTTCTTAAAAATAATATTTAATACATTAATAACATTGAATATCTTATTTAGTTAAAGGTAAGACTGAGACGTGCCTGTAGAAGTTAAACTCTTTTTTTATTGTTTCTACTCTGCCTTTCTTGATGCCAAATATAGAAACAAATCCTTGTAAGCACACTCAAACAAATTCCTCTCCGTTAGCCTTGGAAAAGACTTTATAGGTGAAGCTAAATTGTTTGATACTTGATAAAGATTCATTTTTCAATGGTCTTCTTCTATGAACATTCTGGACTGTGATTGACTGTGATTAGCCCAGCTAAAAAAAGAGTCCTGTAAATCTTTGCTAGATAGTGCGTTGAAAGAGGCTAACAGTCGATCTCTATCTTCTTGATTTACATTTTGGAAGCATTGAAATCGAGAACATTTGCAGTCTGATCCAGTTATTGGTAAAAGCAAAGAGAGCGGTGCCCCCTTTTTTATGGTACTTTTGTCGCCATCTTTGTTGTCAACACGTGACAAAGATGGCGGCAAAAGTAGTGCATAAAAATTAATAAATTGGGGTTCTGTGGGGGAGAAAAAAATGAAGAAAAAAGTTGAAAAATCAACTGAATGAAAACCCAATGACAACGAAAATTAACATTGTTACTCACATTCTATACCCGCTAATCTTGGAAATGTGGAGGATAAACTTTCTTAATGATATTAAGAAAAGCTTTCATTGCATCGTTGTTGGCGCAAGATCGCCGCCACATGAATTCGAACAATTAGGAATTAAATTGGTTATCCCCGTCACAATTTCTTGACGACAATGACCTCTTTATTGACCCCCAGGTGCCCTCTATCGTGTTGGTGTGCGCGCCTGTCTCAGGGTGTTTGAACGAGAGGCTGTGGTTCACCGTCAGGTGGTGGAACCCTTCGTCCTCCAAGCAGTCATAGGCCTTCCAACAATCTGAAATGATTGTTGTTCCAGGCACTATGAACTCTTTAATGATTGCAAGGAGGACGTCCTTGCCTCTGTTCTCAACAACCCTGAAAAAGGATTTGTTGGATCCTCTTTCGACCCCACCAAACACCCATTTTCCATCTACGCGCTTTCCTCTATTAAATTTCCGTTTACCAAATTTGGATTAGTCGATCTCAACAATCTTACCAACTCCACCTAAACGCTCACTCCCAGCCACACGCCACACGCTTCCACGCAGACCTCGCGGCAAAAGCTACTCCAGTCAGTCACAGTCACTTTACTACCCCTACTTCTGTTGCAATATTTTTCATAGGCATCTTTTGAACCCAAAAGTGTGTCAGTAAAAGAATGTCTGTCAACGTCAATCGACTTTCATCAAACCAAGAACCCTTCCTCAAACTACGCGAAATACGTCCGTGGCTTTTGTCGCGACATCTCCAGACATAACCGTCAGAAACATCTCCCCTTACACTCACTTTCATATCTTTCTTGCACTTAGGACATTCATACCGATCAGATATCAAGCCCGCACTCATACACCAATCAATCACAGATCTTTGCCCCTGACATTCAAGACGAACCCAAAATCGGGCGGTAAATTTGGCATCCATCACCAAGAATTTTACCCAAAATATCAAAATAAACTTACCGCGTCTGTGCACCTAGGAGTTGAAAAGGACGGATGTGATATTACGTCATGTCATCAACCATGGCAACGTCATTAAAAAAATAGTGCAAACTTTCTTTTTTTTAAATAAAAAATTAGAAAACTAAACCTAAAACATATCCCTAACCCTAAAACCTAACTCTAAAACCTAACCCCATCCCTTAACCTAACCCTAAACCTATACCTAACACTAAACATATCCCTAAACCTAACCCTATCCCTAAACCTAAGCCTATCCCTAAACCTAACCCTGAACCTATCCCTAAACCTAACCATAAACCTAAACATATCCCTTAACCTATCCCTAAACCTAACCCTGAACCTATCCCTAAACCTATCCTTAACCATAACCCTAAACCTATCCTTAAACCTAACCCTAAACCTATATCTAAACCTATCCCTAACCCTAAACCTAATCCTAAACCTATCCCTAAACCTATCCCTAGCCCTAAACCTAACCGTAAACATATTCCTAAACATATCCTTAAACCTATCCCTAAACCTATCCTTAAACCTAACCCTAAACCTATCCCTAAACATATCCCTAAACCTAACCCTATCCTTAAACTTAACCCTTAACCTATCCCTAAACCTATCCCTAACCCTAGCCCTAAACTTATCCCTAAACCTAACCATAAACCTAACCCTAAACCTATCCCTAAACCTACCCCTAAACCTATCCCTAAACATAATCCTAACCCCAACCCTAAACCTAACCATAACACCTTACACGTAAATCTATAGCCAAACCTAAAGACACATTAATAAAATGTATCGACGTATCGATAAAAATAATTACACTTATTTCCTATATATAAATTATTGTCGGAAGAATACAATGTTCTCTTCCCTTCCTCAATATAAATTATAGTCGCATGAATACATAATTCCATTCCCGGAAGTACGCCCTGCTCTGCCATATCAACAATGGAAATAGATGAGAGCACCGTAATCTTTGCTTTAGCCCAGTTATTTGTGATGAAAGCCTTTTTCTTTTTTTTAATTCTATTATTCTGCCTTCAATTTTTCTTTTCTTAGGCTTATTTGTTAATTGTGCGTGTTCGCCATCCGCCATCTTGAAAATTTGTTTATAGCAAGAACGCGTCTTATTGGACCTAGAGGTCACGTGGCTTGAAATAACACTTGAGAAATGAGACTTAGCCACATTTTTCATTGTAAACATTGGAGTTAGCCGTTTCTTCCATTGTATACATAATTTTTATTTCAATTTTTCATATAGATAAAAACATTATAAAAAAATTAAATTTAGTTCAAAATATTCTTTTTTTTAATGTCTATAAGACAGGGGTAATAACTCAGAAAAATCAAAATGTTACTTAGCCGTTTTTTCCCTTGTGGTCTTCATATATATATATATATATATATAGGATGAATGCTTCACCTTACAATTAAGAATGTGTGTACTAAATCTGAAAAGTACCAATGTCATCAGTGGCGTAGCTAGACCTTTTGCCGCCCGGGGCGGTCTCCGATTTGGCCGCCCTTTCTAAGTAGATAGTATCCTGGTTTTTATAAATTAATAAACATAAATAAATATTTGTAATAGAAACAAAGTAAATGTGGCAAACATTTCTACTATTGAATGCCATATTTAAGTTAGCGGCAATAAAGGAGGCCAAATAAGATGTTATACCTATAAATACATATTTTATTAAAATACAAGATACTTTTTTTAAAGGTTACAAGAAAGTTACTGAGGTTGCAGGGCTTTATGAGACAAACGTATTCCAAATTTACACCAAAAAATTAAAGTACCAATTAGTATGCTTTTATTTTGTATTTATAAATAAATGATTTAATTATATTTTTACAAACAAATTGTGTACATTAGTATGTAAACATATTATTTATACATTTATTTTCCTAACTTTCATATTAGAAAAATCGTGTATTATGCTATCAAAATTTAAATAATTTGTTATATTTTGTTCTATGGACAATATTGCAAGATTTTGTAGTCTTAAATCAAGGGTCGGGAAACTTTTTGTCTGAGAGAGTCATATATTATTTTTAAAACTAAAAATTCAAGTAAATGTGTGCATTTTTTGTAATTTCAACACTAAAAGTACCATACTTATGTCTCTTAATTCTATTTAATATCATTGTTATGCTGTTTATTGTTTATGCGATTCAAAGGAATCTGAATAAACGTTTTTTTAAAGAAAAGTCGAACGTTTGTCTGAGAGCCAGATGCAGCCATCAATAGAGCCACATCTGGCTCGCGAGCCATGGTTTCCAACCCCTGTCTTAAATCATGCACTCATTGTGGAACGAAGATAATTTTTTATCAACTTCAGTTTGGAGAAGCTCGTTTCACAACTAGAGACACTGATAGTGATAGCAATAATTGTTATAAAAATTCTTAGAATACAAAACACACAAACAAATTGTGCAATGAAAACAATATATCTAAGCTTTATTTATAAACTAATACGACAAGCGGGACTTTTCCTCCATTTTTCCAATGCTATGCCTCTTTTTGTAGTATAGGTACAGCCACAAAACCTGGATCATTTTTCTTTCATTATGGAACTGTTCTTTAGCAATGTCAATAAAATCATTTATTTGACATTCAATTTCTTCACTTAGTAGGTTACATGGGATTATACACGAATATTTTCTTACATGGACATGCAACTGATCAAAGAGTTCTTTTAATTCCTTTATAATTCGATCAATGGATTAAAACATTTCTCGCTGTACTTCATGTTCTAAAGATAGGGCCACGTATTGTGAATTTTCCACACTCACATGTTTTTCCCTTCTAACTTGGTGTTTCCTTTATTTTCTACAAAGTAAGTAAACGATTCTACAACTTTAACTTCGCCAACATCAATAACTACGTATCTTTTAATTTGACTAGTTTAATATTTGTGGGAAATATCTGGAGCGCTGTCAAATATCATACAAAAGTTTTTAACTTGCTTTATTTGGTCCATTATTGTTTTTCTCGCTGGCCCTCTCAATAGGTCTATGAATTCATTTTGAATCATTTTCCACAAATATGAGACACTATATTTATTACCCATCTTAATTTGTACTAAATGTTCACATAATACTGGGTCGTACTTGGCCAACAAGTCAAAAAGCGCTAGAAAATTTCCTATATGTTCAATTGAATTGATGTCTTCCTCATGAATACTTTCACGATGACCTCTCAACGCCAAGTTTTGTTTAGCTAAGAATCTAATTATATGAAGTATTGTGAGAATTTCCTTTCATGTTTTCTTATTTCTTTATCAATATTCTGTTGTTGTAGATTATCAAAAGTTGCACCATGTCCAATTCCTATTTCTAATTCCTTCCATTGGGAAAATGATTGAATCTGCAGTAGACTCAACTCGTGTTGACTTATTCAGTAGACTCAACTCATGTTGACTTATTCAGTAGTCCCAACTCGTGGTGACTTATTTTAAGATTAAATTTCCACTATTTGATAAAACTATTTTCCGTGTTAAAATTTGATTGAAAAAAAATCATCAAACAGTTGACAGCAAAAACAATATATAAATTTCTTCAATGGTGAAAACACTATTCACAATCTTAACAAATTTTCACCATTATGCAAAATTTTGGAGAAAAAAAACAATCGCGATTAATCTTTCTTGTGAAAAATCGTAATAATTTTCACTAAAATAGACTAATTCAAACTATCTAAACATTACTTTAATAGGATATGCATAAAACTGTTAGTGAATAAACGTATTTTAATGAAACACACACATTTTGTTTGTGCTACTTTAATGGAAAAAACAAACAAAAAGAAAAACAAAAAAGTAATTTTTAATAAATTACCTTAGAATAATTTTCTGAAAAACTTAAACAGTAATATGAATTACTACTTGCAAGTTAAACACAATATTTGAACCACAATGCCATCTAGGTACTTTTTCGCGTATGATTCTGTGGATGTCGAAAATCCACGCAATAACTGTCGCGGCGATATTAATAGTATATTCGGTCCAGCAGTGATGTGTTCTTTGTGTTGATTTCTTATAAAAAGCATCATCTGTGATGTATACCGCTTAATTTTCAAAACAAATCAATACAATTTTTAAACGATTTTAAATTTCTTAACGGTTATGCGTTAGTTATAACAAATAGTATGTACATACTATTTGTTATAGACCGCCCCCCCCCCTAGCTACGTCACTGAATGTCATTAAGCTATGTCTGAAAAACTATATCATCTATATGCAATTACATTCAACACAAATCCACATATCACAAACTCATTGTTTTCATGGGTTAAAGGCGAAAGATAATAAAAATTTATTGAATTAAAATGCCGTTTCATCACATGAAGATATTGAAATAAATTATCAATGTTAAGACCGCTAGTTTTTGAGGACCGGTTAACCGACCAGTAACTAGTACATTAAGAATTCAGCTACTCTAGCCCGCCACGCTGCGGTGACACATGTTTTCCTCTCTTGTGCGCTTCCAGTCAACTTTTTTTTTAAATGGGGTATGATGTTTATTATTTATTACTCAGTTTCCAAGTTAGCGTCATTCATAGAAGTGATTCCCAGATTGAACCATACTGTCCCTTGGATGTCACTTGGTTCGGGGGGGGGGTTATTTTTTTTACAAATCACTCCTTCCTAACTCATATGGTAGTGTAATAATAGTTTACGCCTGGCCTGACACGTGGTAGTATTGAGAACCTACTGTGTTGGTAGGCAAACGTGTCGCGCATTGTCAGGAAATCCAGTGCACTAAGCATGGGTGGGTATGTGTGCAAAAATCATGCATATTGTGTCACAGTCAGGGGATTTTCTGTGATTCTTTTTACACATTTTATTATCTCAAAACCTCTGATTTACAACACCTTTGTTTAATATAGATAGAATTAGAATAGTTATGTTTATGTGCCAAAAAGATTCGGGCGTGGAAAAAAAAGGGGGAGGGGTGGCGCAAAGTGTTGTTTTTCTCCTGAAAAGTGGGCAATTGGCCAAATGAACTATGATTTTTTTATAGTTATTAGTTTCGTTCAAGTGTTAAGACAATAAACAAATTTAAAAACAAATTAACAGTTAAAAGAAATTACTTTATTTACTTTTGTTATCAAACATCTATCTACCTTTCCGTTGAAAGTCAAACATTCTTATATAAAAACATGATGGTGTCAACACGATCAGGATCAAGTCGGGTACGAAGTTTTGTAACTAGACGACCTGCAGCACTGAACTGTCTCTCAGACGTCACTGGTGTAGCTGGTATAGCTAGGTATCGCGCAGCTATTGGTGCAATAGATGGATATAACTTGCAATTTTCAGCCCACCACACAAGTGCATCAGCGTCTCCGCTAGCAGGAGTCGGCAAATATCTATCCAATTGTGAAATACCATCAGGCACAGACGGTGTTACAGACAGACCCAGGAAGGACAGCATAGCGGAGCGGCTGTCTTTTCTACTGTTCGGTATGTAACCGCTGAAGTTGGCGTTAGCGGCAACTAAGCCTGTTGCTGTTGGCTTGTATTAATTGAGCAGTTTAACATATTTCGCACATTGTCATATGCTGCTTTTCTAAACTCCTCGTCAAACATACTCAGGTTTTTTGTAGCAGGGTCCAGAACTGATGCCACGATGGACGGACACTTAGGAGTTGCTGGATTGTTGAGCTGAAAGCGATCTGTCAGTGTCGTGCGCAGATCATTTTTGAAGCCTTTGATAGCCAATGAATCTGTCGCCTTGACAACCAGCTCTACAGTTAATAATTTCAGGATAAGAGGGTAGACAGTCGATGATGTTGGCATCTTTTCAGCTGACAGAAGAGATGTCACGATCTGCAGAGGTTGCAGGACTGGCAGCAGATCCTCCATAAGCTGCCAGTGTTCGTCGCGCATGTCAAGCGCCTTTGCGTCTGCATCCTTCACAAATGAGCGGTTAGACAACACTGCAACTACTGGCCACCTTAGTTTCACCAGGCGCACAAACATGTCATAGATGCTATTCCATCTTGTTCGTACGTACTGCACCAGCTTCAGCGGTTTGCCATCATCTCCTGATATACCCATTGACGTCTGACGTGCCTGCATCTCCATCTCAGCAAGAGGACTGTGAGAGAAGTGCCCCACTAGATGACTAGCGGTAGCAACACACTTGCTTATTGGATTGTTTGTTATTTTATCCACGCCCATGCTGCCTGTCACAGCCAGATGAAGCTTGTGGTTTGCACAGCTTACATCAAACCAATTGTTGCTGCTGCCGGTCTCTTTCATATTAGCTGCTCCGTCGTGGACCACTGCAATTGTTTTATCTTCAATTGCCCACATCTTGGTCATTTCTTTTAATTTGGCAGCTGTGTTGCGTTGTGTGTGGCGCTCTTCAATGGGCTGGTTACTGAGTGATCTTGTGATCAGCTGCCAGTCATTTGTTATATAGGACACTGTAAGGCTGATAAATGGCTCGTTTGCCGCGCTCGTCCAGATGTCGGTTGTAATTGCAACAGAAGAGACATTCTGCATTTCTAATTTAATAGTCTTTGCCTTTTCTGACTTCATGCAGTCCAGACGATCTGTGAATGTCTGACAGCAAGGTATTTTGTAATCTGGCTCCAGGAAATTTACAAAATCGGCGAAAACTGCGTTGTCGACTAATGATATCAGCAGCGTGACCTCTCTGTTATTTCTTAACCAGTGCCACTCGATACCAGCACGGTCAATCACGTGAACATTCTACGATGATTGGTCAGCCTAGCGGGCCCTAGCGTAACAACTTCATGGAACCAATACTCCTGCGTGACTGGCCCCGTGTCTGTGTCGTGCTTTTCCAAGAAATGACCAATTGCTTAAATGGCATTGGACGTCCCAGTGACCAAAAGATAACCCGTGGACAGCAGATTTCAAGAACTTACTATGAGTCACTATGATCCTGGGTCACAGCGTCTCCTATTACGTTTGTGGTACCAGGGGTTCTAAAAATGTTCTAGCATGGGTTCTAAGAATGTTGTGGGGTACACTGCCACACTTTTTACTAAACCTTTCCCTTAAATATGTGTAACTTTCCTTACTTAGTTACTAGCTACACTATTAAAAAACCCATCCGTGTAGCCTACACAGCCCCTCATTGTCTCCGAACTATTCTCTTCCAAAACATCTTCCAGCTGTCATAATGGACTCAGAATTCCTTAGGTAACTTAATGCTAATCGGACTACCCAACAACAATGGTGTGGGTGATTTAGAAGTGGGGGGGGGGAAGTGTATGTAGTCTGTGATATGTCCTAAAATCTGGAGAGCCTTGTTTACAGTTAGCACCTTAAAGGTGATTTAGGAAACACTGCCACATCTGTTCATATATGTTCATTAACAAAATTAATTATATTTTAAATTCAACAGAAAACAATAATTTTCAAACAAGTAATTTAAATCTCTTTACCAGGGAGTTTAAATATTAAACTATACTAATGAAATTATTATTTGGGGCGAGTTGAGTGTTGACAATAAGTCTCTTTCGTATTAATACTCTGTATTGTTTTGACTAAGGTGTATGCGCACAGCGCAACGCGTCAGTCAACAGCTGAATCCCGCTAGTACTAGTAATATTAGTTGTGAACTTCAGTGAAGTAAGGCTGTAACGCGTCACGTTAGCATGCTTACAAGTTACAACTATGCTTTGTATCCCTACACAGCACTACACAGCAGACTAAACCTACTGTCAGCTGGTATCGCGTTGCGGTAAACGTGTCTCGTGTGACATTCGCACTGTGACAAAGCGAGAAGAAAGCGTCATACCGCTTACCATAAATCCAAGAATTGAAGGAGCGGTTTAGCGGTCCTGGAAAAACAGGACCGGTCCTGATCTGAGGACCGGTTAACCGTTAACAACCTTAATCAATGTAATAAAAATATACACTTTGCAAAGATTCATTCAAAAACAAATTTACATATAACTATTAACAAGTACATGAAAATTATACCAACAATTAACAGATTTGCATAAAACTAAAACAGCCCATTACAGTTACAGCTATTACTATTATCTATACATGTGTCTAAAAATCACTGCAGATGTAAGGAAAAATTTGTGTACATAATAAATCCTTACAAAATACATAAAGCTTCGCTTACACCCAGCAGTTATTACAAAACCATATTTTGGGTTTGGACTGTGTACGCATACCAACACAATGGTAGTGGTACCACCCCAAACGCCCTTCGCACTTCACCATCTTGTATTCACCATTGTCCTGATCTAAACAATAATTACAGGTAAAGAGCTCTTTCTCTTTTTTCTCTGTAATTCTTGCCTGAAGGGTGTCCCATGCCTCCTGATCAAACATTTCTTCAATCAAAGCTAAGGAAATGTCATTATTTGTAAAGATGGAGGATATACACTCTGCTGACTTAAGATCTTCAACGGAGAATGGAGGCGGTAAAGTGGGATCCACCACACTTCCCAGTCAAAAGTATCTTCCTCTTGGCCTCAAGTTGAATCATTGCAGACCTTTTGCTCTGCAAAGAGATCCAGCAGAAAAGAAATCTGGGGATTTGGAAGTTTTCTCTGCTGCACAGCTTTTCTGACTGCTGTGGCAGTATGAAAAAAGCAGAGCCTAATGTTAACATCAGGCAGACATGTACGAATGGAACATATTTCTGCCATGTCTTCATCGTCAAAAATAGTCTTTGTCAAATTTTAAGCAAAAGTCGAAACAAAAAAAGACAAACATGAAGACAGAATAAGTGCCAAACCTAAAAGCTCCCCCCTCAGCCTGCAACTGTTGAAGAAGGTCCTCCACCTTCCTTGATTCGTCCTGGCTTTCTTCATTTAGTAAACTCTTACACGCCAATTTCTAATGTCTTGGCTGAAGACTTGTATTCCCTCCTCTTTGTGAACCAGCTCCCTGATGTCCTTGGGAGCGTCTTCAACGGTCATGACATTGTGGCCTTTCTATTTTCAGGATAGAGTCGTGAAACCTAAAACAAACAAACTAAAATTAATTCTAAGATATACGGGTACGTTTTCCCTAACTCGAAAACTCTGAAAGTCGATTTTTTTTCTCGGGTCCCTTTGAGTTTGACTTAGAGAGGTCCGAGAGGTTATATGTATGTTATTATCTTCATGTAAAGCGCTGGCTGTGAGCCCAGTTCTTTACTGGTACAGCGGTATATAAATAGTCAATTTATTATTATAAATTTATTATTATTAAAATTTAATTGAAAAATATAACATAATTTTTCTATCACTAACAATGGTACCTCTTGTCCTGTTGGGTGGTTTTCATGAACTAAGTTACAGGTGGTTATTTTCAGCATACCATCTATGATGGTATGCAAATTTATAAAAAGAAGGACAACCTGTTTTGAATGTTCTGTAAAGTAAACAAAAAATTAGTTTATGTAATAATGTAATCGTGTTTAAAAACAGACATACTTTTATATTACCAAAAAAAACTAATTTCTCAAACTTTAAAGAAAAAATATTTATATTAATTGAAATAAAACTATATATTCTAGATACAGTCGAAACCGCTTATGTCGATGGCGTTGGGGTATGAAAAATGGCGTCGACATAACCGATGATCGAGATAAAGGAAAATCAATATGGCGGCAAAATATTAACATGTGCTTGAAATTTCTTTATGTACATGATTAATTAGTTAGCGTTAATTAGTGATGGGATGATTTATCGGAATCGTATCGGAACCCTAATATTTCTTCACTCTTTCCTAAGTCTAAGGTTGTAATTAATGTAATGACCGTTCGTTTTTAAGGACCGTTTAAAATTTAAATATAACTATAACCATGGTTCCCACTCAGGAAAACGGGAAAAAGTCGGGAATTCTTAAAAATAAATTCTCGGCCTTGAAAGTCGGGAAAAGTTATGACTAATCGGGAATTTATATATATATATATACATATATATACACATGTATCTATATTTATGCCGAAGCAAAGGACTTTGATTACGTCTCTGTCATGTTTCGATTCCATTTATTTAATGAAAAATAAGTTACCAGTTTATAATTGTCTGCGCATGCGCTAAAAGGTTAACGTTTACGCTTCGCCGTGTCACAGTCGCGTTTGCCGTCGTATCAGCGAATTTAAAATACAAATAACAAATCAATATGGTTATTTTAAGTTTAATGCTTTTGATGTATATATATTTATGCCGAAGTAAAGGACTTTGATAACGTCTCTGTCATGTTTCGATTCCATTTAATAATTTTAAAAAAAGTTACCAGTTTATAATTGTCTGCGCATGCGTTAAAAGGTCAAAGTTTTCGCCTCGCGTCGTCCCATGGCGCGTGTCACAGCCGATCGCGTTTGCAATGCCCGTCGAATCAGCAAATAAAAAAAAATAAACATATCAATATGGTAATTTTAAGTTTAATGCTTTTGACGTGCAGGATATCTGTTACTATCAGAACGCTCTCGAATTTCCTCAGTCAATCAAACTTGTAATATAAATAAAACTATTGTGGCCTTGACCGTTGATCACAGCACGCTGTGGGCTGTGTGTACTGACACAGTACTGTGTTAATCAGTTTCATCGTCACGCGCGTGTTAGTGTCACAGTCACTTATCTTACTGGTAACAAAGCAACAACAACAAACTTTTAAAAGAATAATAATTTATTAATTTTTTTATTTAATTATATAAAAACCACCGTCGATTCTCGATACAAACCTTTATTTTCAACCGACGAAAATCGAGTTAAGTTGCAAATTTGGCCCTCTTTTGTGCTCGAGATACTAGGTTTCGGCGACATAAAAGAATCGACATTACCGATGAGAAAATGCTAAGACAAAGAGAGAATTTGGCGGTTCCAATAAAAAACGTCGACATAATAGGGTGGTCGATATAACCGAGCTCGAGATAAGTGGGTTCGACTGTAATATGAAACATGCCTACCGTTGATTAGGTCGGATGCCTTTGCTCACACTTTTCTTTCCTCTGACCCCTTGCACGCAAAACGTATACATTTATACTTGATTGAGTCCATATATGGCGATTCCGGCTTCAACTGAAAGGGATAAAATGACATTCTAATCCATATACATTGTAAATCTAAAAGTAACATTTAATTCTCATGCTTTAAATAAACAATATCCTGGGGAGTAGAAAGAAAGAATGGCATAAATAAATATCTGTACAAAATAGTCTATTTTTTAAAGACTTTATAAAAATCAGTTATCATAATCATTTTATACATTTTTTACTTACTTTATTGGAGCTCTTGATATCATATAACACCCCAAACTGTTCTTCATAATGAACTTCATATCTCTTTAGAGCAACACGGAACTCTTCCATAGTAGAGAAGCAGGTACCTTTCTCAATGAATTTGTCAACAAGACAAGTTGACAAATAATCTTTTCACAAAGACAGTTTTACCTTCAAAAAACTTGTCGTCATTCTTTTTCTTCAACGAATCTTGAAACTTCTCCATGATCAAGTAAAGGTCACAGGAAACTGTTGACCGGTTCTCCAACTTGAGCATTGCTTCTTGAAATGATGACATGAAAATGTGTGTAAAATACAAATACAGTTCCTGGATGGTAGGCTGCTCATCACTTGCCATTTTGTTCTCCCTGATCTGACAGTCTGACAGAAATTTTCAGATTGCTGCAGGACAATTATCAGCACCTAGAGCAGTTCTGTACAACCTTTTTGACCCAGCGGGCCAAATTGCTTTTCCTTACGAGGCCGGGGCCCGCAAGCAATTAACGTCTTAAGAAAATATTAAATGGATAAATACTTCCTACCTTTTGTAACTTTGTCTCCTCATCAATACAAAAAAAATAACATGACTAAAAACTGTAACACATCTCTAATGTGATATTTGGCTTTGAACTGTACTTGCAATTTTCTTAATTTGGGGTTCGTATTCTGTAACTGCTGCTTTTATTAAGTTTTCCAAATGCTCAAGCGTTTCGTTCTTTAGATTTTATATTATTCATGATGGAGAATCCAGCTTCACAGACGTAAGTACTCCCAAACATGGTTAATATTTTTCTACAACTTTTCGATAGTTGCGGAAATTCGTCTGCAGAAACATACGTCATCCAGAATTCAGTTGGCGACGAATTCATATATTTATCACAAAGCGGCGTGTTATGCTGAATCTCGATGATTTCAAGCTGTACTGCACCTTCGTCTGCTCCTAATATGGTCATTTTCGAGGCTGTATTAGAGACATCACTAGTAAAAGGATTTTCTACAAAAAACAAAACAGGTTTAAGATTTCAAATATCTTTAAATCGATCTGTGAAATCCAGCTTTAACTTTTCTAATAAAAGATAGCATCGCTCATTTGTGACAAGCTCTGGAAGTTGTTGAACAGCCTTGGCAAGAGCTGGGATGTGAGTAAAATTTGACTGATTTAGTTTGGTGATGAAAAAATCGAGCTTGGATTTAAAATACTGATTTCTCTCATTAGTGTTGGTAAGATTTGAAAACGTCCATGCGATTTTAAATTTAATTTATTCAGGTGATCCGTGATGTCTGTTAGAAATGCTAATTTTACCAAAAAATCAGGTAGTTCTATATAATTTAACAAATCTTCCTTCTTTTTAGACCTGAGAAACAGTTTTACTTCGTCAATTAGTTTCCAAAATCGTGACAGAACCTTTCCTTTGCTCAGCCAACAAACATCAGTATGAAGAATAAAATCCCCAAAATTGTTATCATACTCTTATGGATTAGCTCGAATAAAATTAACACTTTTCACCACAACATCCATAACATTTTGCAATTCGTCATCCTTCAACTTTGAGGAAAGAGATTGCTGGTGAATTATACAATGATAAGATTGAGTGTCTGGAAAATCATTGTCAGCCTTCAGCAAACCAATGAGTCCAACTTTCCTTCCTGCCATTGCTGGAGCACCATCCGTTGTAAAATAAATCAGCTTCCTCAAATCTATGTTGTTGTTTAATAGAAATTCCTTCAGTGCTTTATATACATCCTCGCCACGGGTTGAATTTTTTAAATGGAATTAGTGTCAGTAATTCTTCTTTAAATGTCTGCCCCATGTCAAACCTAACCCAAACTATAAGTTGGACCGTGTCAGTGATATCACATGATTCACCCAATGCCAGACTGAAACCAGAAGCGTTTTTTAAAATCCGTAAGCAACTGCTCTGGTGGGAAAGCTGAAGATAAGATATTTGTTTCTTTATTTCTTCCTTTTTTAAAACTCAGAAAATAATAAATCAGCACATTCTTGAAAACAAAGTTTAACCGTTTCACATCCCGATACGATTTTTGTTTCTTCGCTAACGACCAGCTAATTTTAAAAGACGCTTCAGTAGCACAATCACTTGAAATCAAAATCCGGCGGAAAACATTTTGCTGGCCATTTAAATTCTTCTTTAAAGAACTAACTTTGTCTTCTCTTAGCTTTGTTCCTTTCGGATATTCGTTATCAAAATCAGCATGCACTGACTTGGGGTATCTCTGCAGATTTGTCGTTATGATAACAGAAATAGAAGCCTGACAAATCAAACACGCATGCTTTTCATGGAACAGAGAAAACAAAAATTCGAGTTCCCGCGAAGATTTAAAAGTACGATTCTCTTCTGTAACTTTTTGTTGCTTACTCTACATATTGGCTTTTTCTTTTTAGAAACAAATGTCCTTTCAAAAATCGTTCCTGTTATCTCTCAGAATTTCTTCATTAGTGAATTGCACTGATACCACAAACACAGCTTTTATTCTGCCATATACTCCCAGAATGGGTCATACTACCAAAATAAATACCCCTTACTGGTCTTTTTCCTTTTAAAAATACAGGATGGACATTTACTCCCCCCAACCCCACCCTGAACCTAGGCAGGTTTATTTCAACTTGTTCACATTCTGCTGCAGTGACCTGGGAGTATCATTTAACCCTAGGATGACCTAGGTTTCATTTTGATTATCCTTGTTCTATTATTAACATTCCTTCCAGAACAGACCTTAACTTGCAGTGGTAGCTGATCAATGTAATCAAAACCAATCCTGGGAGACACTGGCATTCTTACCATGACCAGGTAACCACAATCAAATCCATTGAGCCACCCCTGACCCCCCTGACAAAAGCAACAGAAGAATATCAGGATTGCCATATCGGATTTCAGGCAACCCCAAGTTTCCCCATTGTTCACTTGGCACACCCTGAACATAAATCTATTAAACCACCAACCTCTTTTGCTGCACCCCACCCCATTCTTATTAAAAATGCCACAATTCTCAATACTAAGATTTGGCAGGCCATTTTAGACAGGCATGGGGGCCGCTGGTTGGACAGCACTGGTCTAGCCTCTAATTACTAATATAGGTTTTGAAATATGGTGCAATATGAAATACGTTTAGAAATACAATAATATAAAATAACATAGTCTACAGTCACTGGTCAGGGCAGCAAACAGTGCACACAAAAGTGCCTTGTTTCAAAGATGCACAATTTTGTGTGCACTGCATGCCATCACACATATCACATTGGACCCAAACCTCTGCCCCTCCCCCTTTTTTGCACCCTTGACACATTCCTGCCAACAAGAGATCCTCTTCTATATCTAAAGTATTGTCATCTGAAGCCATGTCAAGCTCCATTGTTTTGATCAACTGTGAGTCCTCACTGCTGCTATCTGATATCTCTATTACTTCAAGGGTCTGGAAACTTTTTGTCTGAGAGAACCATAAACACCACATATGAAAAGTAATTCTGTGAGAGCCATACATATTTCTTAAAACTAAAAATTCAAGTAAATGTGTGCATTTTAATGAAAGCTCATGTTGCGTCTGTTTTCAGCCTCACAAAGAAGAGCGACAAATCCTCTGTTTTTCCCACCATGCACGGAGCACCTTCAGTGCACATCAAAACAAGTTTATCCATCGGTAGATTTTTTTCTTTAGTGAACTCGGTGAAGGACCCGAATAAATCCTGCCCTCTTGTTGTGCCCTTCATATAATAATAGACAAAACAGCAAGACTTTCCTCATGTAATGTTTCACTGACAATATACCTTGCAACCACTTTGAACTGGGGTAAATTACTTATGTTTGTTGACTCATGAGAGAAAAACGGTGCCAAATTTATGTCCTTCACTCCTTCACTTGCATATCCTCAATTTGATTTGACATCATGATGCTACGATCACGAACAGTTCTTGCTGACAGAGGCATTTCTTTTATCCGTTTAACTATTTTGTCCTTATTGGAAATGTCATCCAAAAGTTCATTGGCAACATCAAGCATGAATGATTTGGCATACTCCCTATCTGTGAATGGCTTTCCGTTTCTTACAATGGCTAAAGGGCCAGCAAAGCTACCAGAATTCCAGTCACCTTGTTGGGTCCAAACACGGATTTGCTGCTGACCAGCTTGCACTCTTGGTAGCAATTCTTGACATGCTTTCTTCCTGCAGTCTCCAGCAGGATATTTCGATGCAAATGTAGAATGGTGTGTCTCGAAGTGTCGCTTTGCATTTGACCGTTTCATAGACGTAATTTTATCACTGCATATTTAACACGCTGCAGAACCCGCCCTCTCCATAAAGGCCAATTTCTCTGTCCTTTCCTGCTGAAAAATACGTTACTCATCGTCTCTCTTTCTTTTAGCCACCTTGTCAAAAAGGTTTCTAAAATTAGTTAGCTTAGAACACGACGATTAAAACGAACTTTTACTTTCTGATCCGATGACAAACTGTTGTGCGGACCCTTTTACAAATATACACATCGTCCGCTATTTTCGAAAGCAATATACAACAACCCCACTTGAACAAAATATTTTTGCCAATTTTCCATAGAAATCACTGCGATCACTTTGATCCCGAATTCCAAAATCTGTCTCCCTTAAATAGCAATCTAACTCCTAATGTTACTAACTGCTAACCTTGATTATTTCATGTATTGTATCACGTATGGCTGTCCTCATTACTATTGGGGTAGAATTGATTGGTCAACCAACATGCGACATCAAAAAAAAATATTCCCGCCTCGAAATTTTCAAGAATGTAAGCCATAAAAATAGAAAAAAAAGAATAAAGTTATTAACTTATAACGAGGTTTTTTTTTCTTTTCTTGGACTCTTTTCCCTTTTGTAGCCTCTTTTCCCTTTTGTAGCCTCTTTTTGTGCATCCTTTCTCTTTTTGCTTTCTTCCCTCTCGATATTTCTTTGCAGTTTATTTTTTTCTATTTCTTCCTTGTCTGCTATTTTCTTTTTTAATGCTTCTCCACTGACCAAGTTTGGCATGGTTGGAGCATTTCCTGTTTTCTGCTTGTTTTTGTTCCTTATAATAAAAGCAGGCAGCTTTAAAATGTCATCTACTGTCAAGTTACTTTGACTGAGCAGTTTTTGGGTTCTTCTAGACTGCACGTTTCTATTAGCCCCACAGCTAAGGCTTGAGACTTGTTAAGTTTCTCTTCTTCCTCTTTGCTAAGGTTGTCTCCTGCAGTACTTGTCATTGTCAGTTGACAAAAGAATTTTATTAAATTGGTTGCGACCCATTTCATCATATAAAAAATTTGAATAGTCATGGAGTGCTTTAAGTTGTGCAGCAGACAAATTGGACTTTTGCGGTGATGATGCAGGTAATGATTGTGGAAGGGAAGATTTGTCAATAATAGAATTATTTTCATTCTCAAATGGGCTGTTTTCCTGTATAATGTGCTGGGTCTCTATGACTACTTGTGGTTCATTCGCAATCGGCTGTGTCTCAATGATTGTTTCTGTGTAAGATTCAATTGGCTGTGTCTCAGTGATGGTTTCTGTGTAAGATTCAATTGGCTGTATTTCAGTGGTTGCTGCTGTGTCCGATTCTATGTGTTGTGCTTCGATGATTGCTTGGGTATCGTTGGAGGTTGGAGTCCATCTGTTGTCATTTATGCTGTGCAGGAAGTGTCCACTTGCGCGGGCACATGCAAGAACAGTCACTTGTGACCTCAACATTGTACACGTTTCGACTCCTGCATGCGATGACCTTCCTGCTTTCGGTGTCAATTCAGGATGGCGTTTAAAAAATTGTTTGAGCGATGATGATGTTGGCATTTCGGTTTTGCTCTTTGAGGTACAATTCCTGGTATCTAAGATTTGTTTGGCGATTTGCCTCACCTCATCGCCAGTTTTTCCAAAGTCTCTCAAAGCTAGCGCTATTAGCCATTTACCTAATTTGGCGCCTCTTCTGGCATGAGGAGGGTCTGTGCATAGGCTATGACAGGCTGCTTGCCTGTAAGTTTGTCGGGAAGAGTGGCAATTGGAATGCCAAACTCCTTCAAAGCTTTTCTAATAGAGAGCCGCTTTTCCCTAATACTAGCCAATGCCGCATTGATTACTTCTGGGCTCTGTTTTCTTCTTATGTTAGACATGGCTTTAAATCTGAAATATAATTATATTGTATTCAAATTTTCATTCAAATATCAACTAGGCCTCTAGATATAGACTATACCTAGATCTTAAGCTTCTTTCCTACATGAAAAAGTGTTCGCCACGAAGTAATATCCTACAATAAAACAAATATACTTCAAGGCAAACATGCCCTCAAAACGAACACTGCTATTTTCAAATAACTCTAGAGACTAAAAGCTAGACCCATATTTAAATAAATTTTTCTGCGGAATAAAAGTGTTTGGTACGAAGTAAAGTCCAACGTTAAACTTACTTCGTCGCAAACACCACTTCGAAAAGAACATTACTATTAAAAAGCATTGTAAAGTATAACTGTGGTTACTGACCTATTTGTAAGTGATGATGCAATACCAAACACATGTGTTTTCCAAAGCGAACAGGAAAAGTAGTTTTAACCCGGAAATCAACTTAGTTCTTCCTAGGGACGCTGACAGCATGCACGGCGCAAGGATCAAATTGTTCACACACATTTACTCACAAAATAGTCCGTCCAGGCAAATGAAATGATCAAATGATATTGAAAAAAGAACTACTTTGGACTTACGGGTGTTCGTTTTCGTGTTAGATGAGAAAATTAAAATACAGAGAATGCTTTATGAAACAGTGTTCGGAACGACATAGTGTTCGCGAGGCGGTAACTTACTCTAATGTTAAAATGGATTTCCTAGCAAGGAGTTGATATTTTAGTTTTAAACTACCCGAAAAATAAAATTAAAAGCTAGTCCACCCTTTTGGAAAAAAATTATGGAATTGATGAAATGCATGCCAAGTACTTTGACTCGTTCACTTAAATAATCGTGGGCTCTCCATTCTCCATTATCGTCAAAGCCACTGAGCATTGTCACATTCTGAGTGAGGTTGTTATCTATGTCTTCGCTTTAAAAATTGAACCAGTCTGTGACAGTATTCTTATCTTGAATTTCTGCTTCGTATTTTGTCTGATCTTGCGGGAAATCATTGGCAAAACAGTAAATAATAACTATTTTAGAAAGCGGTAGATGGCTCCTAGTGAATAATGAGCCATGTTGTATACTTTTACGTAATCCACAAGTTGGGCATTGCCACATTTTTTGGTCGACTCCTTGTGTACGCAGCTAGCATGCAATTCACATTTCAGTAACTGCGTAATTGTGTTTTTTTAAGTGACCTCCAGCATTATATGAATCCCCACCCTCATCTACCTGAAGGGACTCGTTTTCTTTAATCTGCGCTCTGTCTCATATTTGTGTGCACTTTTTGTATGTGTAGTATAGCGGTGTCTGCTTTTTTTTTATGCGGATGTAATTCCGCTTTGCTCCCATTATTACGCTCCTTTGTAAAATTTTACTCCAACAGCAGCAAGAAATCTGTGTGTTGCCACAGACCCCTGATTGAATTCCCTTATAGCAAAGGCTGTGGCAATTTTAACTCTGCTGAGGCCAGAAAATATGTGCTTTGGGCATCTACTCCAAATCATGCTGTGGAGATTTTCATTACAATTTTGAGTCTTTCCCAGAAGACACCTCTCCAACAACTTGGGCTCTGTAAGCCTGGTATAAATCCTGGTTGCTTTGAAGTAAACATGAATACTTGACAGATGACAGAGAAGTCCTGTCTGTTGTGATTCCTTCATAGTGCATACACTATTTGTTGTCCTTCTGAAGTACACCTGATGGTAGCATTTCTAATGTGGCTCATTGTTTGCTTCTTAGTTGGATGACCATTTTTCGCAGCACACTTTTCTGCCTTCCTAGTTTTTTCCAGTTTCAGTGATGTCCCTTGTCCCCCTTGAGATAACTGTAGTGATTTCACCAGTGGAGTGTTACTAGATCAGGGTTGCCATCGCTCCGGTTTATCCCGGAATTCCCGATTCGTGAAGCTAAATATTTTTATTTTCCAGATTCGCAAGTTTTTGATTTTGCTCTTTCCGGATTCGTGAGGTTTTTTCTCGCTCTTCCCGGATTTTCCGGATTTGTGAGTTAAGTTTTTCAAATTTGACTTCTGGGTTTTAAAGAAGGGGGGAAAAGTCATAATGTGCGGAAATCCTTCGCTATAAATTGGATGGGTACCGTGACCTCTCCCTTCCTTTTGCTCTCATCTCATTTATCTCGCGATCACGCATCGTTCTGCGCATATCAAAAATACATGTATACATGTATAATCCTATATTATGGTATATTCGTATGTAATGTAATTTCAAAACTTTATTTTTCGCGCTTTTGCTTTAGCAAATGTGGAGATGAGTTCCATCAGTTCAATGTCTCTCGCAATATCATGTTCAATTGACAGAGTAGCTAGTCCAACAAGTCTTTCTTGTAGCATGGAGGTTCGCAAATATGTTTTTATCAGTTTGAGCTTAGAGAAGCTTCGCTCACCACTAGCCACAGAAACTGGAAGTATCAAGAGGATTAGCAGAGCTATAACAGTGTTGGGGACACTATCTGTTAGATTATTTTTCAATATAAAGTTTAGTACATCTTGTGGCGATGTGCACTTTGCAACTCGTCTTGAAATGGCTTTCAGTTCACTGCTTAGATCAACTGCATCAATATCTTTGGAGTCTCCATGTTGCAAAGCTTTCTCAAGATTCAAGCAACTTCCTTGCTAGTTTTATTTGCATCATAGAGGAAACCAAACACTAAACTAATTTTTTGCATCAGAGTTAATCTTTTTTCAACCAATTGTATTGCCGTGTCTAGAACAGGGAAGTAAAAGTTTACTTTGAATTTGTCTTTTGGATCCTGAATAGGTTCGTCATCATCTCCTTCGTATGAAAATTGTTTCTTCTCTCTTCTGATACGGGTTGGTTCGGGTTCGAAAAGTGCTTTTATCTCTAAATCGACTGCAATTTCAGCTGCATCTGCCAGTGTTTTTTCAAACTCTGTGCATTTCTGCGGTTTACGAGAAACTTCTTGTTTCATCCAGATGATTGATGGCGCCATGTATATTTAATTCTTTTGCCTGAAGTTGTTAACTAGTCATGTTGATCTCAAACAACACATCATACCACACAACCAGGGAAACGACAAACTTAAACCTAGAAATGGCTTTTGCAATAACCCGTGCATCTGTCCGTGATGTATTACCAGATGCTCCTGTTAAATTTGTGTCATCCGCAATCTCTGCCAGAGCATCGTAGATATTACCAAGCTGATAACGAAGAGGTTTCAAGGCATCAATTCGACTTTCCCATCTTGTTTCGCTCAGTGGTTTTACAGTGAGATTAGAAACATGTCGATTTAAAACTTCCCAACGACGAGTTGATGCAGAAAAGAATACATAAACACGTTACACTAGATCACAGAAGGCTGTTGCTTCTAAGCAACATTTTGCAGCATCATTAACAGCCAAATTCAAGGTATGTGCACAGCAAGGAACAAACAATGCTCGGGGATTGACATCTAAAATTCTTCGATGGACACCATTGTCTTTTCCCTTCATATTTATGCCATTGTCATATCCTTGACCGCGTAAATTTTCGATAGATAAAGACATATCTTCTAACTGCCGAAGAATAGTTTCAGTCATATCAGCACCAGTTGTCTCCTTTAGAGGCACAAAACCCAAGAAGTGTTCCTTTATAGATGCTGCTGTGCAATCTCATTTTCTGGATTTGAAATCACATTCACAAAGCGAATGATCATGGTCATTTGTTCAACATGACCGGCATCTGGTGTGCAATCTGGAATTTTTAAAAAGTACTTATCACGAGCAGATGCTAAAAAATTTTGTTTGATTGCATTGGATTAAAGGTTAATCAGTTCATTTTATATGTATTTGCCTAGATAATGTACATGTGTCTCATTGTCTCTAATCTTTCGAAGATGCTCAACCATAAGTGGGTCAAACAAAGCTAGAAATTCCACAAATTTCAGAAAATTCCCGTTATCAGAAGTGTTCAGTTTCTCATGTGTTCCACGAAAAGCAAGATTTTGCATACCAAGAACTCTAACTAATGAAATCAGCCGTTTCAAGATTTGCTGCCAATACTGTTCTTTTTTTTTAATGAGACGCAAATGTTCAGCATCAATTGTTTTAATGTGTTGCAGTCGCAGCTCAAATTCCTTCCATGACTGAAAATTCGCTAGATGTTCACTGCTTTTCTCATGCCCTGATAGAATTGCGGACATGTTTTTTCCAATCATGTGAACCTTTATCAGAAACAGATGACGCACCTATTGTGTTACTGGTAAACAGCTTGCAGCAGAAGCAATAAACAGAGTTGTTACTTACAGAATGCTTCAGCCGATGTCTGCGAATTTCTTCTCCATTAACAAGTCTGCGGTTGTAATGAATTTTTGAGAATTTTCTTTGCATACTGTCTTTAGGAAAACCAAGAACTCTAACTAATGAAATCAGCCGTTTCAAGATTTGCTGCCAATACTGTTCTTATCTTACCTAAAGTATTTAAGTAGCCAGTCGACAACAATCGAATTTCATTTATTTAATTTATTTTCAATATATTCATATTATATTTACACGCCAGATTTTGATTTCGAAATGACGCATTTGTTTCCACAATCTGAACTATTGTAACTGTGGTGATGTTTGATGTTGTGGTAAACAGTTGTAAGCTCCGCCGCAGTTATCAAGTCATCTTCTTTAGAATCTTTTTTCTTCAAAAAACTTGACATAATACAGTTTTTTTGTGTGCAAATTAATTGATGTCTTGTGTTTTGCTGTAACAGTATGGCTCAAAACTGCACCTTTGCCATCGAATTTTACACTAAACGTTGCTTGGCATAATCTACATTGTCCTCAAAACAGATTTTTTCTTACTAACCAGTTTTTAAATTCATCTTCCTTTAACCAATGTGTCAAAAAGGTAGCTGAAAAAAACAAAAAATTATCTTACAAATATTCATCGTATAGCTTAAACTGCAGGTGTTCATAAGGTTGTAGTCAAATTCTCCTATAATTATTAAAATAAAGTAATTATAACTAAACTAACCGACCCGCAGCGTAGCATACACCGATAATGATTTAGTGACTGGTGAAGACTTCCTGAAAGACACAGTTGTCCAAATGGGGTGGGTATGGGCTAACAACTGTGAGTGAATGAAAAGAAGGAACTCTGGAGGGAGCAACATACAATTGTCCATGACTGATTACAGGTTTTGACAGATACAGGCATATCTTTTTGAACGTTTGGCCCTGTGGTTTATTAATTGTCATGGCAAAGGCTAATCTAACAGGAAATTGTCTGCGCTTAAAGGTAAAAGGCAAATTTGAATCTGATGGACTCAGGGGGAATAAGGACAGTTTTTTATGAGGTAGCAGCTGCGATAGTTTTACACTCCTGTACGTTGCGGAGAATGCTGGTAACAGTCAGTCTAGTGCCATTACAGAGACCTCTTGCTGGCATGAGGTTTCTAAGAAGCATGACGACTGAAACAATTTTAATTTTGAGTTTGCGGAGGCATGCCAGTAGGGTTAAGACTGTTAAGAAATTCTTCGGGGAATTAAAGTTGATCTGCGGGATCGTCTGTGACGATGGAGTCAACGCTGGTGAAAGTTACTTCGTCGGTTGAGATAAGTTTCAATACTTGTTCATTCAGGTGCAGGGAGTCTTTTCGTTCGTGACACTTAATATAGCTCGTGTACTGAGTTGTTCCGAAGTGACAGTTGAGAAGTCGGTCGCCATATAGTTGTTGAACGGGATCAAAATGAACAGGAAAACAATGTGAAGGTAGCGTTCCATTTGTCCTGTCTCCAATATCGAGAAGCCATTTTGTGAAGTGTTGTTCGTCAGAAAGAGCTCTCATATTTGTCGTCAGTGTAAGTACATGCATGTGACGCCACAAAGGTTGCTTGTTTATGCAACTGGCGACAGTAAGGGCTCGGGAGCCACGCAGAATGATGGGGAGTATTTGTCGGAAATCTCCACCCAATAGTATTGTTTTCCCTCCAAATGGGTGCGTCTCACCTGTGAATCACGTAACAACCTGTCAACTGCCTGGAATGCGTATGCATGTGTCATTGGCGCCTCGTCCCGTATAATCAATTTGGATTGCAGAATATGTTGTGCGTGTTGCGAGATAAGTTTGATATTGCATGTTGAAGTAGTAGTCAGCTTCTACAGTATTTTAAACACAGAATGTGCAGTATGTCCACCCGTTAACAATGTTGCTGCTATTCCTGAAGATGCAACGGTTATAGGAATGTCTCCCCTGGCTCTGATTGTATGAATCAGGGTTTGGTAGACAAAGGTTTTCCCTGTTCTTGCAGGACCATCTAAGAAGAAGCAGGTTTGTTGCGGATGGGAGTCGGTGTATGCAGCGTCCAAAACAGTGACAACGGGCGTGCTTTTGTTCTGTGTTGAGTTTGTCGTAGTGTTCCATAGCCTGGGAGTATTCAGCCTCAGCGTCGAAGACGGAAGATGAATGACACATTGGAAGAATGTCAGTGAGGGGTAGCTGTAATTTGTGCAGTTTGAGGCCATGTGGTTGGAGCATGTCATTTATTTCTGCGAGAGCATACATGCAAGCGGTGCGTGGGGAATATGTTCTGAGGAAGTCCTCAGAAAGGGAGAGTTTATGTGTGTCCCAAAGGTGTGGAACATTATGTGGTTCGCCGAAGACACAGACGAAATGTGTTGGAATGTGTTATGTTGGGGAACGGGTATTCCTTTCAGATCAAGATTTTCTACGTCCATCCAATCTGCACTCTCTCCTATTTCTTCATTTGCAAATATAAATATTAGTTCACATTGTTGACGTGGGAGGAATTGTTGATTCAACCTTGTGTGTTGCAGAATGACTGTGTAGCATGACTAATGATGCAAAATACATGTTAAATTTCTTGCAATCCTCTCACCAAGCACGGATTGTAATGATGGACAGTACAAATCATAAGAGCGAGGGAGCAAATCTTCCACTTTCAAACTTTGAGTTGCCAGTAGAGATGTGATGCTCCATCTATTGTCCGTTCTGGAATTTTCAGACCTTCACTTGTTTGAACAACTGGGATAGGAGGAGGCAGAGATCTCTCTCTTACTACACTGATATAAGAGCTTCTTGGTTTCGAACAGCACTTGTCAGTACATTTTACAATTTCTGTCAAGTATTGGTTTCTTCGCACGTGGACATCATTCCATTTCTGATCCTTCGACAACATCTGTTTTTCATCAAGTTCAGATTGTGTTGGATTGATGAGTTGGGAAATTATCTACTATCAACTGTGACCAAATATCAGCAAGAGTGTTTCCCTCAAACTGGAAATTTTTCATATCTAAGTCACTGTCTATGGTGAGTCCTCTCTCATTCAAATAATTACCATAGTGGTTATGTGGTAATATGATTCCAGTGAGTTCTTTGCTGAGTGGAGCCATTTTTCTTTCTACCCTATTACATGCACTCCTTCCTGGAGCATTGGTAGCAATAAACAACGGGTGAAACCATTGGCTTGGAAACAGAATGATACTATTAGGACCAGTAGTGGCGTTAGGAGATCAGGACAAGTCATCTTAATTTGAGCTCATGCACGACACCCGTGTAACCATTGGCATGGAAACGGAATAATCCTATTGGGACTAGTAGGGGTGTTGGTACATCGAGGATGAGTCCCTCTTAATTTGTTCTCAGGCACAACACCCGTGAAACATTAAATAAATTGTCAACAATCAATTGTGATGTGACGTCACAATTCTTAGACCCCCCCCCCTCCTCCTCGTCACACATCACAAATTTGTGGCCCCGGTGCGTGACATCATTTATGGACGGCCCCTTACGACAAAATTTAGTTACTGACAGTGACTACAACATTATGAATATTAGATATTGAACAAAATAATGCTTTTAGATTAAATTTTTGATATATATAATAATAGTGCCCTAAATTGCATGGTACTACCCTGCTTGAAAATGTGGTCAAATAAATAATAGACTACGCAAGTAATTTTCATATATTTTTACATTTTTTAATAAAAGCATAGTAGTGATGGGACAATACCAAAAAATTTTAAGATTCCGATTCTGATTCCTGGCCATTATTACATATATGTATTAACGTTCCCAGGTATTGAAGCTTTACAATATGCTAGATAACAATGTATTGGAAAGGTTTTATATAAACACATCCATCAATAATTCCATTTTATTAATACAAAGATGTAGTATTGAGTTCAAAATAATATAAATAATTCCAATTTAATGAGAATAACTTAAATCCCTTCAATTATTTGGTTTATAAGAATATGCATTTAATTATAGTCATATAATCATTTAATTGAAGCACTCGCAAATTATAGTGCAAAAACATAAGCATCTCTCCAGTTGTTGGTTCTAAACGGTTTCTCTTTGGCGAGTATATATTGCCACCTACATTAAAAATTCTCTCGCTCTCTACTGAAGAAGGCGGAGCACAAAACGACTTTCTTTAGAGGAGAGCCAAACTTGGAAGTTCTTCTTTGTTTGCTTTCCACCAGCTAATAGGACTCTTATTGTTTGCAATCAGTTAGATACCTTGATTTTTCTGTTCTAGTTTTAATACTTGCTGCTGAAAATTGCCTCTTTGTTGTTGTGGTTGTAGCATTTGTATTGCTTGTTTCTTGTTGATGGGCTTTCTTTTTCATATCAACAAAGCACTTTTCAAAACTGCTCATCTTCACTGCCGGCTGAATCTGAAGAATCCGTAAGACTGGTAGTTTCATTTTGACTATACAGCGCCAAAACTGTAGCCGTGTGTAGGCTTCTAATATACAGTATTTTATAGTCAACAATAAGGTGGAGGATTATATTTATCAAGGTTTATTTGTTTTTATAATTCTGCAACCAAACACTTTTTACGTTGGGACCGGAACAACACACAACGCACCAATACGTCACTCAGTCACTACTTCCCAGTGCATCTCGGTGCGGTGCACATGGTGCGGCGCTATGTGGGTACTGTGGGTATGCACAGTATGTACACTATCACAGACCAGGGGCAGTGTGTTACTGGCCCACCGGCGTGTCCCTACAGTAAAACATACTCTAGCAGACGGCTACATTAGTAAGAATAATTTTACGGTTTGAAAACCACTCACAGCATAATTTTATATATATTGCACAAGATTGCTCTAGGCCAGGGGTGGCCAGGCCCGTAGTAACCTAGAGCCATTTTAGCAGTTAAAAAAATTATCGAGAGCTGCATTGAAAAATTCCTTTTGTGATTTTTTAAAATGTATTTTTTATTGGGATTCAATACTCTAAACATTTTGATTGTTTTAGCCTTTACTGTATTTTGAAGAAATATATGCTTACAGTTACACAATTGACTAATATTTAAAAATGTAAATTTATGAATAGAAACACTGCATATAGATTCATAATTCTGGTGAACCTTAATTGTTATGCTTCTGCTGAGAAGCCTTTGAACTAGCAAATTTTTTTTATAAATCTAGTAGCTAGCTAGTAGTTATGGTGCAAAGAAGATTTGTCAGATGCTGGTTACTATTTACTGCTCAGTGCTTTGATTTTATTAACTTCATTATGGAGCACAAAGATTCATAGTAGGGGGTCTGGAACTAGCTTTAGTTGAGGATATATTAGCTCTGGTTAGTGAGAGTGGTAGCTCCTCTCTTACACAAACGAACAACGCCAATTGTGGCGTATCTTGAATATATGTTGATTCATCAAGAGCCAAACTGAATGCTACACAATTCTTAAAATCGTTTCCGATTTTTCCTTCAATGGCAGTGTCAATGTCTGATATACGTCACTCAGTGGTGTGGCGTGACTTTCTAATTTGTGTTATCAGTAGCCAAAGTCTGGAACAATTTTGATCTAATATTGAAATTCCGTTCTCGATATTCTTCTTAATAAAATCCCCATCAGAATTAAGTTGTTTAGCACGAGAAATATTCCAACGAAGGCATAACTCAACTCGGTTGAAGTGACACCTTCTTTGCTAAAAGCAGAAAGTAGTGTCTGCTGCTAAGTACTGCTGACAAATCCCAGACTTTAACTCAGCAAGCTTGCTTTTTCTCAATTCAGATTGCAGTGTCTACCGCGAATCAAACTCATCATGACTTTTTCATAGCGTCAATCCAAATTGCTAACTTCTTAATTTGTTAGCGGTGTTTGACAGATTAGGCAAAAAGACTTTTTTGATAAATGCAAAATCCTATTCCAATTTTTCAAGAAAATTTCTATCTTCTTTATATTTTCGCTTATTGCTATTTGTTGCTAAATTTTATTTAAACTTTTTTAAAAAGTATTTTAGTAGCAGTAATGACTTCGAAATGCTGATTTTTACCAGAACCGTAACCAGAAATTTAACATTTTATATCAAAAGCCAATCAAAAACAATCGCTCTCTTCAACTTTTAAAATTTAAATCAAGCACAAACTATTTTCAACCTTTTGTTTAATTTATTTTATATTATGTATATATCGCCTTTTAATTTCTTTTGTGATATATCAGGTGTGCTTGCATTCCTTGAAAGCAGAATTTCATGTATGATGCTGTGATCACCTGATTCACAAATAGATGAAGCCATGCTAGTGCAAAGCAAAGATGTGGTGGCCCAAAGTTGGGGACAGTTCCACCTGTTTTCATTAGAACATCAGGAGAAGACAGCTCAGAGATCTTGTCTTTGAGAGCATTGTATTGAGATAAATTACTAGAGGATTTTTGCTCTGCAAATAGATTAAGTAAACAAGAAGTTTGAGAAATTTTCTCTGTTGAAAAGCTATTTTGACAGCAGTGGCTGTGAAAAGCACACAATGGAATCGTAACAGTCTGAAGACATGACCGAATGGCACATATCTCTGCCATGTCTTTGTTAACAAATATAGTCTTAGTAAGTCTAGAATTAAAAGCACTGACAAAAAAAAGACACAAGATAATAGAATCAGTGTCTCCTCTGATGACAGAAAAGCATGAGAAACTGGCCTACCTTGGCCGTTGCTGTCCACAAGTAGTATATTTAACAAAGGATAATTATTTTTGTTGACCTTGAGGGTGTGTCCATTATAAGGACCTCAGGATATTGATGCAGGCTATGAAGCATAAACCTTTGTCATGAAAGCTAAATACCTAAACTCTCCACCCTCATTTGTTCCATACTTAAACACCCGCGCCCCCCCCCCACCCCAGCCTGCAATGATTTGAGCACTTCAGCTACATTTTCACTTTCCTCTGAGATTCCCTGGTGACACACCTGTTGTTTCATTTTGCGTACATCTTGGCTAAATATTACTTTTCCTTCTCGTCCAACAATCTCCTTTGACTGAACTCTAACAGACTTGATGGACAGAAGAGTCTTGAGGGGGCTAGTCAAGGTAGGCTTCCTGTTTTCAGAATAAAGTCGTGAAAACTGAAACATTAAAATAAAACTATTATTTAACCATTAACTTCCCCTAGCCTTGACATTAAAACATCCATATTATCCCAACGTAAGGGGAATAACTCTAAACAACTATTTAAGTTCTTTACAAAAATCAATGCACCTCATTAGTTTAAAATCTAATTGGTGTAAAAAAAATATCAGTGTGAAGATAAATGAATTACCTATCAGATGATACCAAATATGTATGGGTTTGTTTAGAAGTAAGATAATAAAAAAATCATTAATTTGAAAAATATGTAAACAATACAATTTCAAAGGATAATTTCTTAACATTTATTGATAAATTTTAACCTCAGTTTAATTGTGCATGAAACTGAGCAAAACACATCTCATCACAAAGGTGTGTGTTATACATGGTGGTTTTTATGAAGATATGGCTGTCCTAATCTTTGAATGACACTTTGAATTTTACACTGGAAAGTCTGTCACTGTGATGCCTAATGGACTGGGTTACAAAGTCTAAAAGGAATGATGTTGTCGAGTCGCAGCAGCACCACACTTTGACACCCCATGGGTGGGGCTTTCCTTTTATATGTTGTTGTTTGAACGAGAGACAACCCCTGAAACGTATCATAGCTTCATCAAAAGCTATAGCAGCTCCAGGTCTGTAAAGTGAATTACAGGCAGCTTTGAGAACTGTGATCACAGGTCTAATTTTATATAGAACATCATATCCATCTCGTCCCTTCGGTATTAAATACCTGCTGTCAGCCAGATGGAAGTATCTTGAAATTTCCTGAAACCTGTTTCTCGACATCACATCAGCTACACAGGGAACTTTTAATAGAGGATCTGTTGACCAGTACATCGTATAGGCAGGCAATTTGTGGACACCAAACATCATATATATGAAGGTTTGAATGTCACAGACTGTGACGGGTGAAATTGGTTGCATTTCTCTGGGCAGCATACAAATTCGTCTGGTCAGCAATAATTTCAATTGAATTATCAGGAAAAAATAATTAAAAAAATTCTAATGGCTGTGACTGATATTCAACGTTTACATTGTCAAGATTAGGCCCAACTCCTGATGTAAACATGTCAATTTCCAATGGATTGAGATTAGCACTCCAGGGAAAAGTCCCGGTAGGAGTAGCTTCATTATCGCTATCATCACCTATCGAGTCGTCGTCAGAGCTCTCGTTTTCAAATTCACTGTTATTTACACTTTCAAAAGGTGTTTCTCCAATTCCATTTTCAATGTCACTTTCATTTGAATCGCTATCACTGTCAGAATTGTTTGAAATATTGGACACTGAAGGCTGAACCAAACTTTCCAAGTATCTGAATGCCATGCTTTCAATGTTGAGATTAAAAAATGTGTAGCTCGTGTGTTTCTCAGTGTATTTCATTCCGCTAACAAGGAAGAGGAAGTAGAGCTTTTCTACTTTCCAACTATAGCTTATCTACCATTTTAAACCAAACTTTTATTGTCCAATACATCGTTTATTTGCTATGTGTATAGAGCGGGCGATGGCGTGCTACAGCGGGCGATACGGTATAAAACGCTATCGGGCGATGGCGGGGGATACGGGAAGTTACTGGTTACATACTAAACTGTAGCACTGGAGGGCTAGCGTATGCTTTGCTTTTTTCATACATCTATTGTCACAGGACATAAGAAAATATAATACGAAGTAAAAAAAAACACCTCAGGTCCAGTTGGATGGTTCTCATGAACCAGGTTTCAAGTTGCTATCTGAATTTTAGCAGTATCTGCATCTTTTACCAGATGTCCATTCACAAAACCTGGGCAGTCAGTCTTAAATGTTCTGAATAATAAAAAAATAAAGACAAAGCATAAATATATGATTTCCATCAGGGGTCTCATTAAAATTTCAATACAAGAATCTTGCTTCAAATCATGTACACTAACTGTATCCGGAAACTGCACTGTGCTAACGTAAACAATGTTTAGTGACTGACCTGCCCCACATAGCAACAGCAGCTTGTTGCTCCATGCTGCCGCTAGAGCCTGTGTGGTTTACATCACAAGACATTTTGTGACTTTGAAACCCTGCATTGTATTTGGCTTGACATGTAAATTTTGAATACGCGAGGATACACACTTTTTATAGATTTTAGACAATGAGACAATACTTTCCAAAATTTAAGCCTAAAGTTTTAAATATGTCCCCTCTTTTTCATTCATCATTGTTATAAACTATTGTGGCATTATCTACAGCTATTTCTAGTCTCTTTCTCCCAACAAAAGTAGCCATAGGACACCAAAACCAAATTAGATTATAGAATGCTTCATTAGCAGTTCTAGGTCCCTACGTGATCACACTTGGCTAAAAGAGCATCCAAAAAAAGCTCCACAAATACAGGTTTAATAATTTCCATGACAAGGGTGGAAGAGCATTTTTATTTGCAGCTTCTAAATCTTTATCTTTGGGGCACCAACTACCACAATCATTGTGCTTATCCTCCAGATGATGAAATATTGCCCAAATACTTTTTTCATTTTACCCATGTCCCCTGAATTTTTTAATTGAAGACCCATAATTCGCGTAATAACACATTTTGTTAATCTGCCTGCCCCACCTATTCCTTTATAAGATTTACAATTGTGCTTAAATGATTTATCTTTATGCTCATTTATGTCAAGCGTTTTCCATTCGCATATGAACATGGCCACAGCATTCTAATTTTATAATTTATACCCCTTCATAAACTGGAGGACTAGCTTCAGCTACATTTTAAAAACTTTTAGAATCCCCAACCCCTAAATAGCCTGTGTAAGTAAGATTATACTTCTCTTCTGAGAGACGAAAGATTTTAAAAATTTCTTTAGGTTCCATCTGACCAGATCTATATCTGAACTAGACTGGTTTCTAAACCATTTCTGATAATCGGAGTTATCAGGAAATCTTTCCTTAGCCTTGGAAGACTTATCACAGTAGTAGCTACTGACATGAGTATCAACTACTTTGGAAGGTCCTTAATTTGAATTTAATGACAAAACGGTGGCTACTCCGCTCTTTGAAACAAAGCCTCGACACTGCCAGGTCCCATCACAGGAAACTGTAACATTACAACCCTGGGCTTCTTTTAATTCTAATGCTGCCTGAGACATGCACTCTTTTGCTACTTCATTAGTAGCAATATGAATCAGGACTGCCACAGACTGACATCTGTGAACTTTGAAATCCCTTTTCAAAAAATTTTTGAACCCAGAAACTCTATCTAAAAAATGGTCAACCCTGAAACTTATGTCACGCCGTGTAACACATATAATTAATACAATATCCAAAAAGTTGCAGTTCAATACTTAAATACATTCATATAAATAAAAAGCGGGAACAAATCTCTGGCATTTAAAGATATTTAATTTACAAAAAATGCAAACTTTAGTATTTATATTATATATCTCTCCCAAATTTAAAACGTACATCATTTTTAGACAAGACTTCTACAGCAGATATTATAACAAATCAAAATCATTTCATGACAAACAAATGGTTGGCATTATACATAAGGAAACATGTAAATAAGTTTAAATAAACAATTTTTTAATCATAGATAAAATAAATTAAATTTTTTTTTAAAAATGGTTATAAAAATGTGTACTTGTCGATTACATTTTTAAAAAAAATTTGGTTATAGATGTTGTTTGTTTGTCTGTATATTTTCTCTTTCGAGATAGATTTCTTATAGACATGTCTTGAGCTGGTGATAAGGTTTTCACACCAGCCAATGATGTCACAGCAGATGGCAACACTGTGGCAGATGACACAGTTGAGGGTGGCACATTTAATATTTCAGGCAATGCTGAAGCTGAGGCTGGTGAAAATGATGGCAGTTGAATAATAGAGGATGATGTAACAATTGATGAGCTGCTTGACTTCATAGTTTCTTGATCTACTTCCTTCAAGAAATCAAGTTGACACTGTTTGGCGGAGAAAACAGTTGCTCTCATTAAGTCAGATACTCTAATGGTGCAGGCAGTTTCACCCTTGGCCTTAAGGTGGCTTTTAACAATTGCCAAGCCCTCGTAGTTTTTATGGGTCATCCTTGACCGATCATCTTCAATAATGTCATCCATGATGTTAAACGTGCTCTCTACTAATGGACCATAAAAAATTGTTATACATATAACACTTTTTGCCAGCAAGGGATACTTGGGCTGTCCATTTTCTTTTAATGTAATTAATTTACTCCACCAGTCCTTGTCTAAATTAAAATCTGGTGAAGTCTCATCTGTCTCCAACTGGGACATTGTTCAATCCATAGTGTACCTGCGAATCTCTTTATCCAGAATCCCACACTTGTCAGTGCTTATGACTTTGGGCAGACTCTCAGCTAATTTCCCTAATGCAGCAGCTGTTGTCAAAGATTTCTGCAATGCAGGATTCAAAGCTGACAGCTGTATGATCACACTGTTAAGCAGTGGCATTTTTTTCATCTTCTCAGCTGCTATGATGTATCCTTTTTGAAGTGCTATATAAAATTATTTATCCAATTATTTTTTATCGTGTCATGTACGCATCCTCGCATAAGAGGCAGACAGAATTCGCCAAGAGCAAGTTGTCTGTCCCTAACCTGAGTTGCTCCGTCTGTAACATCAATTTGAGCAAGGTGCTTCATGCTACACGAGTCTGAAATAACGCTGGGTTCAATGAAACCAGAATAAAAACTTTTCACTTGTTCATACATATCCGTATGCAGGCGATGACACTGCTGCTGCCTTTCTGCTTGGTAGATTTTTATATATTCACAGAGATCTTTCAAAATGCCTCTATACAACTGTAGAACAACCAAAGTCCTCTGCTTGTATTGGTAGAGTTGTAAAAGAATGTTATCTCTGCGAAGAGTCCCTGCTTTTGTTTTGGTGTTAGTTTTCATATTTTTCACAATGTTTTCAATAGCATCTTGCTGGTTGCTATTTAAATTGTACTTGTTATAGATATCTATGATATCTTGCTTGTGTTTTACTTGCTCGCTCTTCTTTAAGAAGCCAAATTAAAACAGATATAACGAATCCCAAAGTTTTGTCAATCTGTCACTCACTTCCTTCATCAGTAAAAATCTATTGGCTATCGGCCTGTGGATTGTCCATACCTTGGTATAGAGTATGGTCTGTATTTCGTGAAAGATTGATCTGTATTTTGGTGAATCTTCAATATCATAATAAATATTAGCAGCTAATATCTGGAACTCTGCAAAGTCCTCCATAGGCTCAAAAAAGGCTTTAGCTGCATTATTGAGCATATGTACAGTGTCACCACTGACATTTATAAGATTTGGATTTGATTTACGAATTAATGCCTCCACACCATTCTTAATCCCACGCATGACATTACAATTATCCATAAGGCAAGAAATGACTTGACTCCAGGAAAGACCTCTTTCAAGAAGAATGCTTTCTACAGCATTAAAAATATTTTGCGAGGTTGATATGTTCACTTGCCTTGAACCAAGAAAGTCAACAACCATTTTTTTCTTGAGTGTCGCAAAAATATTGAACAAGAACATTTAAAAACTTGTTCCCTGCATTGTTTGTTGCTTCATCAATGTTAAGGGGAAAAAATTTTTCTCCGAGACTGTCCTTGATTTCCCTTTTCATTTCCTCAGCAATACCATGGGTTATTGTATATGTTGCTGATGTGCGTCCCATGGTTGTAGCATTAAGGGCCTCTGTGTCTACAGCAATTCTTTTACAAAGGTCAAGTATGTCGTGCGAAATGCTGTACGGCAGGCAGTGCTCTGCGAGGAAAGCACCGACAACTGTTTTGACATCTTGAACTCTGTCAATTAAAGCCCCCTTTCTGCCAGCAATTTCAGACGAAGCACCAGGCAAGGTGTGGCTCTTTATAAACTCTTTTGGAGGTTTGCTAAAGCACTGCAGTGGGCAGGGTTATTAGCATGTTCTGCCAAAGATTTTTTCCCCCGATGATTCATACACCAGAGTTTGATTGCAAACAATGCAAAAACATGTGCCTGTGACAATTGAAAATTGGTTTCAAATTAGTTGATGCCATTATTAGCATATTTCACTTACATTAATCATGCACACATTTCAAACTACCCTTTATTGTATTATTAATTTATACTAATCAATATTAAACATAGCACTAAACTTTCTAAACAACAAATAAAAATGATAATAGCAATAGCAATACAAATTTCGATGTGCACGGGCACAAGAATGTAGAAACTAAGCACTAATTAAGTTCACTAACTAAACATAATAAATTTAAATACAGCCGAAACCGGTTAAGTCGACGGCGTTGGGGTATGAAAAATGGCGTCGAGATAACCGATGATCGAGTTAAAACGAAAACCAATATGGTGGCAAAATATTAACATGTGCTTGAAATTTCTTTAAGTACTTGATTAATTAGTTAGTGTTAATTAGTGATGGGACGATTAATCGGAATCGCATCGGAACCCTAATATTTCTTCACTCTTTCCTAAGGTTGTAATGACCGTTCGTTTTTAAGGACCGTTTATAATTTAAATATGACCATGGTTCCCACTCAGGAAAACGGGAAAAAGTCGGGAATTCTTAAAAAAAACCAGGGGTCTCAAACTTGGAAGAAGGCATGTGCCACATAAGAGATATTTGAAGGGCTGCACCCACTACCACAAATCCCTACCCTAGCTTTAAAAAAAAATACTTCATACATCTTACCTCATTTTAATGCTTATTACTAATAATAATATGTATTTAAAATTAACAATAAAATTTGATGTGCATCGGTACTAGCTGTTTGAATAGTACATTTTTTTGTAAACTTATTGGCGGGCCACAAAAATCCACCAGGTGAGCGTATGCCTGCAGGCCATGTGTTATGAGACCCCTGCACTAAACCATTCATACTTTTTGCAATAAATAATATAGCTAACAAAAAATAAGTCTTTTAAGTTCTTCTATATCTGGATTTCTTTGTCTAAATTCTTGAAATAAAATGTAGGAATTGACTAGTGCAATATCCAGAAAATGAAAAAAATGTGTCTTCCAGTATTTATTTGCTTTTCTAAGAACATTATATCTATTGATAAGTCGATCACTTGTATCTACCCCACCCATGTATTTATTGTAATCCCTGACAATATTAGGCTGTCTAACATGCAGTTCCCTAAATTCTCCATTTACCTTGGTTCTTCTTTTTGCAAATTTATATCCATTAGCATTGTGAAAGTTAGACATAACTGATATTGTCTGTTTGTCCCGCCATTGAACTGTAAGTAAATGATTATCCCTAACCCATCTCAAACCCCCTCTCTCATTCTTTTTCTCAAAATCTTTTATATTTGAAATATCCACTGGGAATCCCCTCCTGCTTCTAAGAATAGTACCACATGCACCTGTACCTAATTCCCTCAGATCCTTTAGCAACTGAACACCTGTGTAAATATTATCAAAATAAACCTTATAACACTGTCTTGCAATAGATTTTATCAATTTCATTACTACCCCATAAGCTAATCCAAAAGGTCCATTATCTGCACTTTTACCAACATAGACTTCAAAGTCGTAGGTATAAACTGACAAGGCGTCTGCCAATATCCACAACTTCATTCCCCATTTTGTAGGTTTATCACGTATGTACTGTCTAAAGCTATATATTCCTTTGTTCCTAACCATTCTTTCATCAATGATACATTCTGATTAAGTTTATATAATTTCGTACACTTTGCATTTAAATACATAAAAAGTGTTCTCACTTTACACAATTTATCACCTTTATTTTCAGTTTGAGCATCTGAAACTTTCAGGAAACTCATTATTGCCTTGAATCGGTCCCTTGTCATAAAGGCCCTTGCCCATAGTCCATTATATAGGGATTTCCTTGACCAAATTCTTGTAACATTAGGAGCTTGAATCAGTCCTGCATACATTAGAAGGCCACTAAGTCTGTAAAATTCTTCTGTGATGTCGTACCAATTTTTGAAAACAGAAAGTTGTTTTTTTTGCCCATTGTCTTTGGCATATTTATTTGTATAGGAACAAATGTACCCTATCAAATCTGAGGTAAAATACATTTTGAAAAAGTCTATTGGCCTCAGAAATCTCCTTATATCCTCTCTTGTCTTGACATCTGGGAGCTGTATACCGGGTACTCTCTCTGGTCTAAATGGTGGAAATCCATTTGGAGCCCCACAGTCTTTATCATCATATACANCAGGCCTGCCAACCCTCCCGATTTTTTCGGGATTATACGGATTTTTTACCCATGCTTACGAAATCCCGATAAGACCCTTAATCTCCCGATTTTCCGGAAAAAAAAATTCACCATGAAAAATCCGAATGCGAAAAAATTATAAAAAGAAAAAGCTAATACTAATAATGGCGGTGATGTATTTCGAAAATGAGAATGCCACTTCCTAGGTTTTTTCCTGTACTTCCGTTATCCAAGCGAACCGCGATATCTTACTATTTCTTCGTTGGCCATCCGATCGTACATTATTCCTTTTACCAGCCTAATAATAAAAAATTCAGCTGTTCTGTGACTTTAAAAAAAATAAATAGATGCATTTGTAAGGAACGCTGCTAAAAACGGGTTTCCAGTGACTGAGCTTCAGAGTGTTTGTACTAGTACTAAGACTAGTCTAACTAAACAAATAAAGAAAAGACGTCATTGGGACATTCGTTTTCGAAACAGTATCAGTATTTCGAAAAACACTCGCCTGTGGCCGTGGCGAAACATTTGCAATCTGTGCCAGACCTAATTATCTTTTGAAAGTGGTGGGTTCAATATCAATAAAAAATAGTTTAATGCAAAAATTACAACTGCTGATTAGTAAAGTAAAAGTAGCTAGTGAATCTACATCTGTTAACAATTACTTTGTTATTATTGTTGAAGGAATAGGAAATTCAGATATGAGATGGAAAGTTTTATTTACCATCCTACTTTTTGGAAGAAATAAAGATTTTTCTAATACCTATCTTTTTAATGCCAGATTCACAGAAATGTTTCCAGAAAAATTACAATGAAACAAGATTAGATCAATCATTAATTCGGTTAATTCAGATGAATGATACTCTTTCTAAAGTTTCTAACTAAAAACTAATATTTATCTAAAAGCAAAGCTAACTTCAATTGACGAAAGAACTGTTCAAGTTCAAAAAGGCCACTAGGGAAATGCTGGAAAGCTGAACTCTATGCAGCCTCTGTTCATATGTGAAAAACATGGTTATTCTCTCGTGTATGTGAATGCAATGTAATTGTAAACATTTCCAGTAGTCTGTGGTGTTCTGTAGACACTTAAATTAAAAGATAATGGATTTAACTTATTACTTTATATTTATTTAGTATGTAGTTCTTAAACCAGCGCCGTGGGGTGCTGCAACCCCGCGCGTGGACCCCTCTACAGATTTTTTTTCTTGGCAGGTTGGCAGGCCTGTATACATTGATTCTGACAAAATATAATTTTTTTAAAAATCTATTAGTTTAGTATAAAAATATTATCTGTAAAAATTCACATGCTAAATAAAAACCAACATATAAAACAATCTTTGTATAGTAATTTTGCATTGATGAGCACAGACTATAAAGGAATCATTGCTGATCATTGTTTACAAAAATTGCCATTGTTTACTTTTCACGTTTAGTGTTGTTTAGGCTTACTGACACTAAATCATATAATATAAATAATTAGATTGATACAGCTGATTTCAATTATCTTATCTGTTTCAGACGCTCCTTCTATACAGAAGATTATTGCGTCCTACGCTTATCTATGGTTTGTGTTTAGTCCTGCATTCTTATTAGAGTTTTAAATGTTGATAAAGTGTTGGTTTTCCTGGTTTCTTCAGGCAACCCATTCCACGCCCGAATTCTGGACGGGAAGAACGAAAATTTGTATGTGTTTGTTCTCGCATACGGAATAAGAAAGGTGTTTTTATCCTTATGTCTATCTGAGGGTTGTATTAAGTTATCTTTGTGTTGTATTTCTAAATTAGAGTTAATTGCTTTATGTATGATTACTACTTTGCTCTTGGTCCTTCTATCCTCTAGTGTTTCAAGGTTTAATGATTTAACTAATGGTGTTATTCTAGTCAGTTTTGAATATTCTCCAGTGATGAATCTGGCAGCTCTTTTTTGGATTTGTTCTAGTTTATCAATGTTTTCTTTGGTGGATGGGTCCCATACAGAAGATGCATATTCTAGTACAGGTCTCACCAAAGTGAGGTAGCATTTTATTTTTATATCTTTATTACATTTGTAAAGGTTTCTTTTTATAAAGCCTAAGGTTTTGTTTGATTTTTTAATAACTTCATTGACATGGGGATTCCATGATAATTTCTCATTTATTATGACTCCTAAGTATTTTGCATCTTTAGTTTGGGTTAGTTCCTTTCCATGAATGAAATATTTTGAATTTATTTGTTTCTTTTTCTTTGTTACTCTTAACAGTTGACACTTTTCTGGGTGGAAACTCATACTCCAGTTAGTTTCCCATTTTATCAATTCATCTAGGTCTTTTTGTAAAATTTTGCTATCTTGTTCTGATTTAATTGTTCTATAGATTATACAATCATCAGCAAACAACCTAACTTTTGTTCCTGTTGAGATGTTGTTGGGTAATTCATTTATATATATTAAAAAGAGTAAGGGACCTAGCACAGTTCCTTGTGGAACTCCTGAATTAACCTTTATTGGTGCAGATTTAGATCCATTAATTATTACAGTTTGCTCCCTGCCCAAAAGAAAGTCTTGGATCCAGTGGTGTAAGGAACCTGAGATTCCAAATTAGTTAAGTTTTTTTAAGTAAACTAAGGTGGTGAACTTTGTCAAATGCTTTTGAGAAGTCTAGTAATATTGTATCTATTTGATCTTTTTTGTCTAAGCCTTTTGATAGTTCATCTATTAAACCTATTAATTGTGTTTCACATGATCTGTTTTTTCTAAAGCCGTGTTGATGTGGGAATAGGGCATTGACAGTAGTCATGTCAATTAATAAAATGTTTACTTTGTTATATTTGACGTACAAAAGCTAACACTAGTAGTTATAATACAGGGTTTGTATAAATTATTAGTTCTAGTGCATGGCATGGGAGATGAAGAAATGTAAACAAACCTTTTAGCACAATTCATTTGATAATTATCTGCATTTTCCATATCAGTCTCTTCTGAAGAACTTTCTTCATCAAAAATATCTTCTTCTGAAGAACTTTCTTCATCTTCAATATCAAAATCAGAATCCATGAAAAAAATGTTTTAGTCCGTAACAGCCAACTAGGTGCGTGGAGAAAACGTGTCAAAGATGGCAGAAGAGATTTTATTTTTAATGAAAGTTTGATACCAGATTTAAAAAAAAATAATTAATAAAATGAGTTTGTCTTATTGCCAAATAAAAATTTAACATTCCAGAATAGTAGTTCTTTAGTTTCGCACATTATGAGTCTTTGAATTCATGTCACATATATGTACCATTTTTCAATCTCTCGTCTTTTGAGAGTTAATGAATTTTTAAATTCTAATGAAAAAAATATAAGAGGTTAGTATCTCAAAAAAATATATTTAAAATCATATATATAGCTTAGAAATATTTATTTTGTATCAAATACACTTTGTTGCAAATTTGCAAAATCATGCAACTGTCAAACCAAATGAACTGTTTAATCATGAAATTTTTTTAAACAGTTTTTGTCTTTAGTTAGTCACAAATGGACATTGCATTTGGAGCACTTGAAATGGCTGCACCCTTTGCAACCAGGTACCTTGCACCGTTGCCTAGATGCTTCATAATTGATCCAATGAGCTACTTACTTGGTCAGTCCTTACATTCAATAGTGGCACTGGGGCAGTTGGTCCTCTGTGTCGTTTTGCCTGAAATCTGGGCTCAATGTCACTAGGTCTACCTATTTTTCTGGATTGATACGAATTCATTTTACACAGGCACTCAGCAATTTCAGTGCAGAATTCCCACAACGCCATTGTTGACAGTGTACCTTTTTGGGCAGATGCACGGCAGAAGAGAAGCCATGCATTGACTGTAGTCATGTCAAGCAGGTGGCAAAAAATTCTGAAATACCACATTTTTTAACGTAACAGGATGCGTTATCGTGCAATATGGAATGGTATGGCAACCGTTCGTCCTCATCGGACGATGGCGTGTACTCCTACTCCTCTACCCCCCCCCTGCCCTTTCTCCTGGCCCTTCTCTCTTCACTCATAGCTATGAGGGATGCTTCCGCGACATGAATGCCCTCACGCACTTTTGCCCGCCAGGAGGAGTGCTCCTCTGCAATGGTCTCCCACGTTTTATGGTCTATCTGTGACAATGACATGTCTTTTTTGCAGACGTCCTTGAAGCAATATGACTGTCTATCAAATCAACACCACCCATATGCTTATTATACTCGGTAATGATCTTGGGGCAGTCAATTTGTATTTTAGCCTTTTGTTTTTTATTTTATCATATCTGGAAACTTGATTTTGGAAGCTCTCCTACCCATGTTGACAGTAATGTTACTAGTTTATTGTCATACCATCCTACATTGCTAATTTCAGTTTCCATCAATGAGGGCTGTATATTCTTCAGATGTGCCTCTTAGAAACTTTTTGATAGAACTTTCTTCCATCAATTTGCAGTTGGGAATGCGACTTCTGCGCACGGTTCCTGACAAATATATCCCTTGTTTAGCCAAGTAGAGAGCAAGTGATATAGATGTATAGTAATTGTCACAGTATAATTTAAAATATTCTAATTTTGGAATTACTCTCGCCAGTCTCACAACATTTCCAGTAGCACCAAGGTCAGGCTCATTGTCAAGTCTCTTAGTAAAATGGTTTTCAGGGCCTGAGTAGATTTCAAAATTATATGCAAAGCCTGAGGCTCCACATAAAATTAAAAGTTTAAAGCCCCATTCATAAGGCTTCATAGGCAAAGTTGTTTCAGATGGTGCCGTACTTTTGTTGGGCGCATCTGCTCATCTACGGCCAGGCAAGGTTCCTTAGGAAGGGCTGAAAGAAATAATTAAAAAATAAATGTTTTTAAATGTAATTTTATTTTCAAAATTTAATTTGCTGTTTGCATTCTTTATTTAGAAAAAAAAACAACAGACTGAATGTATTGAAGTTATGACTTACTGAATTATTTATAGGCCTAAATTTCATTAGAATCCACTTTACTCAAGTAGTAGGCTACTTGGTCTTGGATAAGTAGGCCTACCAAAGTCTAAAGAAAATTATTTTAATTACAAAGATAATATTTTGAGAAATGTTATAAACTATATTATCCTACACAAGGTTTCTGAAATAATAATAAAAATAAACTGATAATTTATATAGCGCTGTATCCCAGTATCAGTAAGGAACTGGGCTCACAGTGCTTTACATGAAAGTAATAACATACATATAATATAAATATAAGTAATAAATTAGCATTCATACCATAACAACCACATTACAGCACTAGTACATAACACAAAATAATAATACTGTATTATTTGTACATTCATAACAATTCAATAAATCTAATTTTACTATGAATAGTTCAATGGTCTGACTAGGGCTAGCACAAATACCAGCATCGCCTTACCTCAACTGCTAGTGCTATGAATTCATGTTGCTGCAAATTAGCAACATAGCCTTAAAAAGTTATTTTAGCTCTTTAATTGTACACAAATAATCTAAATGCATTACATAAATGTAATTTACTTACCTCAGAATTTTTAAACAATTTTTGTGTGCAGATATATTTCGTACGTGGACTGTAGTTTTTTTTTACAAAATAGGTAGTCGCGTTTGTAAAAATCAACGTATACCGGTCTACTTCAAATACTTATACTTATTGTGTAGCTAAAAACAACACTACGGAAGAGATTGTGCGCGAATCAAGGTCAAGGGTTGTGATTCCGTACATAGCCGTATTAAAATTGAGGAAAAGTAAAAATTGCGGAATGCTATTTATAATTGTTTCACTTTGCAACACCATGAAATGAAGGGTATTCACCATCGTGACCGCTATATAATACAACATAACCACCATCCATTGCACTTAATATTCATTGCCAATTTTATATTGGATTCATTATCATAAACCTTCACTGCATTTTTCTCATCTCCAAACCCCCACTCAGTTGCTACATCAGACAGATGAATGCTATTTTCTCTGGTGTGCTTCTCCCCCACCTATCTCGTTTGCATAACAGTCGACACCAGTCAGGGGTCAGCTAGGGCAGTGGTCCTCAACCCCCTAGCCGCGGACCGGTACCTGTCCGTGGATCAAATGGTACCGGGCCACCAAAGGAAAGTTATTTACATTTTATTTACAGTGTATTTCTCCCGGTTTCAGTATCTTTCCATAGAGTCTTTCAAGAGAAACAAGCTCAATGTTCTACTTAATTTAATGTTCTTGTAATCTAGTGAGTTAAAAATTAAATCATTTTCATTCTTTTTTGGTGTCATTGTATTGTAAAGCATGTTTACAAACAATTAAATTAAAATGCCGGCGTCAGTTGGCCGTGGTAAAATTATCAAACTCTGACCAGTCCGCGGTGATAAAAAGGTTGGGGACCATTGAGCTAGGGTATGGTTTTACACATGAATGCAATATTTTGCACAAAACCTTCACATACCTGTGGTGAACACAACAAAATTCACGCTTGAATGTTCGGTCTTAAGGCGTGTTTGTCTGAATAAAATTTGCAGCTCTTCTATTGTTCCCATATGTCGGGCCATAAAGTTCCTGTCTAAGATGGGGCCTGACAGCGTCAGCTAAGTCTTGTTTTGTAAGGGCCATATATAAACTGTATCCATTTCACAGAGTTGAAAATGGATCCTATCTCTAAAATCATAATAAAACTCTAGCATCCTAAGTTTGGCGTACTGATAAAAAAAAACCTGGAGAGGGAAACCCCGCAAAATAGACCTTTTTAAAGTCTCTATTTCGTAAACGTCACCTAGTTGTGTCTAGGATTATTTACGAGGGGGCCACTAGCGTTACCACTACAGTATTATTGAATACTGCTGTCTACATACTAGACATCAATATCCCTATTGACTCGGTTGTCTAGGGAGTAATATTAAAATAATATTATTAATTATGGCTCTAGCCCCCAGTATTATAATACTTAACTTAAATTAGAGTACTAGTCTAGAACTTCTCTTCAAATACTACAACTACAATATCTAAACACATACAATTAATTACGCAGAACACCTCTGTACACAATAGAGAGAATATTTAATACTGTTAAATATAACATACCAAATGGAATAGCTACAATATATGGGTACAATAACGATTAACATAGACAAATCACTAAACATTAGACGAAGACTAAAACGGATAATAAAACGGAGTATGACCCAACTTCACTCTGGTCAGTGGTGTGGTCAATTATATGATGGATGGGTCTGTCTAGCGTCACTGCTTCTACCTGCTCCGCAGTCAGGCGCAGCGTCTATCAATTAGGTTGTGCGATCTCTTCCCGGACTTCAAGCCCTTGCTATGTGAACAGAGTCCTGAGTGACAGCATAGTCTCTCCACAGGGATGACCCTCTTCAACAATGGTTCTCACGTTTGAGACTCGGTTAGCTTGTCCCCTTCATTTCAACACCAGCACGTCTATCGCCTGGTCTGCTCATCTACTAGGTTGGCTTGACTAATAGTACTCTCTTGATCTAACATGCTAAAACTAGTATACTAGCTGAAAACAATATAGCGAATTATCCTTAACTACTATCAATAATCTACATATCAATCAATATATTATATATATAAATATGTATAAAAGAGTATTTAACCATAACATCTAGGTCTACAAAATACATTTGAAACTCTAACTAAATCAAACCTGAAAACAGACTTCTCAGCTAGGCTCATAACTCACCACAGTTTTATCACCTTACAACTTAATTCTAAGCTTGGTTTGTGATCTTCTGAGAGAGATAACGCAGTAAGGTTTGGTTACAGTATATAAAGACCCCTGGCCACGACATGATGACGTCTGCCCTAAATTCCTATCAATTCTATTGGGTGAATCTTAAGTGCCCCGGGTGGTTAGCCCTACGTTCCATTAACCTCTGGGCTAAATTCCTGACCCAAATATGTAGCACCCCTCCAAGGTTAGTGTCTCGCCCAATGTCTGAAAACTTATCTCCCAATGGTTCTAATATTTTATGCTTCTCAAGCTATTATTGAGGGACTCAACAAGTATGACATGTTAGCGCGTTTCGCCTTGTTGATCAATGTCTTACCATAAGCTGCGTTCCCTAACACTTTCATAGTCTCACTCTTTATGGCGTAAACATTGTCTCTATCACCTAGTCGTCGTGCATCAGTTACAGTGTTGCCAAAAGTTTTAAAACATGTATTCAACTACCTAATAAATTTTTTTTACCACCAACCCATGGGTCAAATACCATTTTATTAAGGGAGTAGCTAATAAAATTTTTGTCCCCACTATAACTTCCTTACAACGTATACCGGGCGCATGTCAACAGGTTGTTTTTACATGCCTACTGACGCATGATAGGACCTATGTCGTCTCGTGTCACGTTCACGTTTTTGAAAATAGGAATAGGTGTGATCCGAGGACAGCTCTTCTGTTACGGTTTCGGACTTGACAAGGCAATCGTCGGGTCTGTGCAGTACCGAATCAATGTGTCCTCGATTATGTGTAGGTTTATCAATTATTTGATGAATGTTGAATACATCCAAAAGTTCCACCATTTTTGCTGCCGAGGGATTCTGAGGTCGATCATAATGAAAGTTCATGTCCCCTACTATCAAGTAAGTGCCAGGCAGGGTGTTGGCATGATTCAAAAGTTCCGGGAATTCCTCATGAAATTTGGCATCTGTTAATTTATTTTTTCTGCTAGGAAAGACACGGTTAATGCACATTAAGTGGATGATGCAATGAGGCACTGACAATGTATGTTGAACTAACTCGAAAGGGGATGTGCGCAAATTTGAATTCTGTTACAAATGAAAGTTCTTGGGACAGCGTACTTCTGTAGACAACAGCTAGGCCTCCACTTAGAGTGCAACGTGGAAATGATGGAGCAGAATAGCCGAGTGGAGCAAGATCAGCACTCTTCCCTCATCACCACCAGTCTGTTGAAACCAGGTCTCCTGAATAAACATGATGTTTATCTGCCTATGTGTGTATAATGATGACACCTCTGAGGCTTTCCCAGTAAGTAGTGGAGTAAAGCAAGGCTGCGTGTTGGAACCTACTCTATTCCCAATATTCTTTTCCATCTTACTCCAGTATGCCTTCAAGAACAACAGGGAGGGGATATACATACACACCAGAGCCGACGGGAGATTATTCAATATTGCCTGACTTAGAGCCAAGGAAGATTTTGCTGCCCGAGCTCTTATTTGCAGACGATGCCGCCTTAATATCCCACACAGCAGACGGCCTGCAGAACCTTTTATCCAGCTTCTCCGCTGCCTGCAAAGAGTTTGGCCTGACCATAAGTATAAAGAAAACCAACATTATGGCACAGGATGCTGCCTCTCTCCCGACTATCACCATTGACGACTGCAACCTGGATGTTGTTAACAGTTTTACTTATCTGGTATCAAACATCTCGAGCACCCTCTCACTGAAAGATGAGATAAGTTGATAAGTAGTAGGATAGGGAAGGCAGCAACTGTTATGGCTAGACTGTACAAAAGAGTCTGGTCCAATGCCAAACTCACAGCAAGGACTAAGCTGCAGGTATACCAGGCCTGCGTACTGAGCACACTCCTCTATGGTTGCGAGTCTTGGACCACCTATACCAGACATGAAAGAAGGCTCAATAGCTTCCACCTGCGCCGCGCCACATCTTGGACATCAAATGGCATGAGAAAGTCCCCAACACAGAGGTCCCGGCTCAAGCAAGCAATGAGTAGTATTGCAGCAATATTAAGCCAAAGACGCCTCCGTTGGCTTGGACACGTCAAGAGGATGCAAACTGGTCGCATACTCAAGGATGTGCTTTACAGCGAGCTGGCAACAAGGAAAAGGTCGGTTGGTCGGCCATGTCTCAGATACGTGGACATATGCAAGAGAGACATGAAAGTAGCCAACATTGATATACAAAACTGGGAAAACCTGGCAGAGGATAGGTCCATGTGGCGGGCTATAGTGAAAGAAGGATCACTAAGAGCAGAGGAGCAAACTAGGGCAGAAGCAGTCGGGAAAAGAGCGAGGAGAAAGGCCAGGCAACACTGCCCCACTGCTTGTGTGTGTGTCATGCAGAAGAGACTGCCACTCAAGGATTGGTCTCATCAGCCACACTAAGAGCTGCAAATAACAAAGATAAATCTATCGTCTTTCATAGACGGACAGATGCCATACCATACCTATCTTGCCTATCCATAATGAATTCGCATACAGCGGTACTTTTGTCACATGGATCAAGTGACTGGGCGTTAAATGCTGCGATGCAGAGATTTCTTTCTGTACAGTTGGGAGATGTTTTGATAGGTATGTTATAAGAGCTTTGATGGCTGTCTTCATTTCCCACCACAAGATGTACATTTCCGAGGAAGGTTTCGGCAATTACTCTATGGCACTCTATCCAAGATATCTAATGTAAAGATGTAAACAAGACTCGCCATTGTGGTTCCATATTTATTAACTTCCGGTCTCTATTCAAGAACAACAACTAATACAATAATCATTTCATACAATCTAGCATCAAGAGTTATTTACCTTATTACATTCCTCCTTTTCTCGGATATGAAATCATATCAATTGATGATTTAAATATAAGTTTAACATAGAATGAACTTAAAGAACTCTTGATTAATATTATTACCTAGCAGTGAGGAGAATTTAAAATTAAGCAAAGATGTGACAATTCAGATACAAAATAAGATACATTATCTAAATGTCATTTATAAAAATTAAACTTAATGTATTTAGGACTTGGTGTCTATTCTTGATAAAATGTCCAATTGTTATTTCTGATAATATTAAGTTTAATTAATGCTTAAAATTAAAAGTCTTTTAAACTTGTGTGGTGTTCTTGATAAAGTAACCAACTGTTTCTTTAGGGATTAATTGAAGACTATTGTATCTTAATTTATTCACTTAAAATGATATTTAAATGTTACTGACTTTAAAAAATGAACTGATTTATGTCTTCATACTTATCTTCCTTACAGACAAATATTTTTTTTTCTTTCTGATTTAACATTACTTCTTAATGATTATGTATAACACTTTTCGATGAAACGATTTATCTTGAATGGCATTATCATACCATTACACAAACGTTGAAGATCAATTAGATCTAAAAAAAATAAAGACGACAAGACATTAACAAGCTTTAGTCTTGTTAAAACGTTGGGGCATTCTTGGTTGTTATCTTTGTGATGCCCATCGAGAAACGAACGATTAAAACGATGAACGTGCTCGATTTTTCTTTTCACTAAAAGAGTAGTGATTAATTAGCTCATGTGGTAGTCTTTATATATCTGGCATCTTTCGAGTTCTTCTGGGACGCTGTAATTGATGGTTAGGTAAATCGACGTCAGCTGCGGGGACAGGCTCGACTGTAGTCTCATCTGGGATGTCGACTGTTGGTTCAGTAGAAAGTTCTTCTTCTTCGATTAGTTCAGCTGATGGTTCTTCTTCTTCGATTAGTTCAGCTGATGTGGGCGCTCGTGGTGACTGTTTGAAGAAGCTGCTGTTTCTCGTGATGGTTTTGTCATTTCTTTGAGCTGTAATCATAGTACCTTTTTTGTGTGTAACAGTATAAGGTATTGGTTCATAAGGAGTTAATGGTCGAATAGATCTTGTGTCTTTGACTAACACATTATCTCCGGTTTGAATATTTGAAGGTTTTATGTACTGTTTTTTGTCAGCATAGTGCTTCATGGTAGCTTTTGCTCTGGCATCATTTTGCCTAATGACTTGATATGTAGCAACTTGACAAACTCGGCAATTTTTAACCTTTTTCTCAACTGCGGCATTCATGCCTTGGAACCAAACTTTCTCACGTAGCAAAGCTAGAGTCTTTGTTTGCCCTTGGTGTCCACTGTGTGCTAAATCAACAGCTTGTTTCTGTATTGATGTCGGTAGGACAATTTGTTTGGATTTGAGAATAATTCCATCTTGAGTAACTGTCAATTCTCGTGCACATTGCTTGAGTGTATCAAATGTTCTTATTTCTTCAACTGGGACAGATGTGGTATGTCTGTACCATTGTCCTGTTTCAAGTGATTTGATGACGGCTTGCAAAGTAGGATCTTTAGCAGTCTCATCAGAAACTTGTTGTAATGTCATAGCCTTAGGTATAGCATTATCAGTTAAATACTGGATATATTCTTCAGCAATTTTCTCTTCTCTTGTACTTGGCGCATGATGAGCGGGATGTCTACTCATATAATCAGCAGGATTGTCTTTACCAATATGAAATTTTACTGAATGATCTGTCAGCTTGCCTAGTCCTGTAAATATGTCTGGGAACTGTGCAGAAATTTCACAGTTGCTCACTGCATTCACTTTCTGAAGAAGTTGAAGCTCAAGACAAGTTTTCCAACCAATGATTGGTATTTCTTTTGTTTTCACGACAAGGAAATCGGCAGATATGTCAATGTTCTTGTGTGATATTGATGCATTGAATTTCCCTATAACATCTAGTGGTTGACTTGATGAAAATGGAAATATCTTGGTTTTGCTACTATTCAGATTAGGTTTGGGAGTTAGCTTTTTAAATACATGTTCTGGCAGAATGTTGATGCTTGCTCCAGAATCAGCTAATACTTGTATCATGCTCCCATTGATGGTAACATCAAATAAAGGTAGACATGTGCTTTGGGTGGTGGACATGAACACGTAGTTTTCTTCTAAAGTGTCATTCACGTTTCTGACATGCCTTTTAAAACGTTGCTTCTGGTGTGTGGTGCGTTTCGGTTGAAATGCTGGTCTGGCTGCACTGTTGCAAACTATTGCAAAGTGGTTGTTCTTGCCACATGCTCTGCATTGTTTATTGAAAGCTGGACAATACTTCTGACCACCTTCATGAGGCCATGCTCTTCCACAATTCTTACATTTAGAGGTAGGAACTCTGTTTTGTTTGGGTTGGCTGTTATTAGTGGAACTAGGAGTAGATCTAATTTTATGAAGAGATGAATTATTTCCTTCTATCTGTTTTGCATGTTTTTGCGTAATTTCACAGGTTCTGGCAAACTGTAACAAGTCTGTCAGCAAAATGTTAGGATTGTTTAATCCTTTTTCCCGTACCTTGGATGATTTACAACCAGCTATTAGTTGTGACTTTATCTCTTCGTCAGGACTATGGAACTCACACGATGGTGCTAGCTGCTTTAGCTCAGTGTAAAATGTTTCTATTTCATCAGTTTGTTGGTGGAGCTGTCTAAAAGCATATCTTTGAATCTCTTTGTTTACTCTTGGATTAAAGTAACTATTCAATGATTGAATGAGCTTATCAAACACTGATTCATCCGGTGTTGGAGTTGTTTCCGAGTCCGGTAGTGATTCAACTATATCATTAAGATCATTACCTGCATATGTTAGTAGGAGAGCTTTTTTTCTGCTTTCATCGGTGACATGGTATGCCACAAACAAGTTATTTGTTAGCCTCGACACCCATTTGTGCCATCTAGTAGCCACACCTTCTGACTTCGTATCGAATTCAGGGTAGGCTGGTAGCTGTGCGAAAGCCATGTTGTAAATTTTGTCTCCTCGTTAGATTTAGATTTAAATCTTGATTTAAGTATTCGAATTAATTAAAATCCGTTTTCAATACTTATCACTCCTTTTAGATCATATATCTTCTTATCCAAAGATATTTGGATTATATTTGACGAAGATGTTCGTGGATTCTGATTAGAAATTTACCTCGTCGCCAATGTAAAGATGTAAACAAGACTCGCCATTGTGGTTCCATATTTATTAACTTCCGGTCTCTATTCAAGAACAACAACTCATACAATAATCATTTCATACAATCTAGCATCAAGAGTTATTTACCTTATTACATCTAAGACGTGTACTTTTCAACACCCTGTGCAAGCATCCTCTTACCTGTGGTCGGCCACAATCCCAGTTCTGTTTTCTATAACACAACCGATGCCAGACTTGAAGCTGTGGCCACAAGTATGCCAATTACCACCATATGACACGTCAATATCTGCTACCTCTGCCTGGTCCTGTTCTGGATAGGCTGCCTTCACTTCATCCACTGCAAGCTCCATCATCTTATCCTTGTACTTTGGTAGACTTCGATTGATCGTTGTGGCATGCTGGTCTAAAGCTTTTTTATGAATATTAGGAATAAAATTTCAAAAAAATTCCCATACCAGCTTTGCCCCAAGTTACTAATGATGCTGTCACAGCTCTTTATGTTGACATAAAAAAAACTTTGCCGTTGCACACAACTGAGGAGTAAGAAGAGGCTAGGACAAAACTGCATACATTGCACTGTACATCTAGAAACAAAGCTTGTCCAGAGTGCTTACTGTAGTTAATTGAAACAATAAAATGCCCCTCCTGTCATTTTGGGCATGAAAAATTTACATGTACAAAGGTTGCAGAGCATCAATAATCTGCAGAAGAGTTCTTTGAAGGGCTGATCTCTGACTCAACTGTGTAAAGCTTGGCCTTTAAGGCTGATGTGCCATAAAGTCCTTAGTCGGTGAAGCTGGAGGTGATGATCCCCCATTAGGTTGGCTTGTCAAATATTGCTTGAACGACAAGCGCCCATGATTGACCAAGATTCAGTGACAGCATTTCACTCTCATTAGCATCACTTTGATCAGAATCAGAATTATTATCTATTGCATTTTGTGCAATTTCAATATCTGATTCCTCTTCATTCCCTGAATTTTTGCTACATAATTTGATGTTCAAGCGGTAATTTAAGAGTAGAGAAAAGCCAATGCACAACAAATTTCAGAAAACACACGTTCAAATTAGTCCGACTTCTAAACCACTTATCTTTTATACCGTAAATGACAGAAACATCAGTTTTTTTGTTTTTTTAAACGAGATCTACTTTTTAAAAAGCCGAAAGCTATTTGCATGGCACGTGATGTCGCATTCTGGTGCATTAGTAGCGAGGGGGCTAAGTCGCATTCAGTAGCAATAGTAGCGATTGGGTTAAACCAAAAAATCTACTGTTTTCCCTCTTTTGCTGTACAAGCTGACCACTGATATTTCAGAGGTAGCTTGCTGAATCACTATTTTAATTAAGCTCATATTATCAGAAGACACAGTTGAAAATACAGCATCATCAAGCCATTGAACAATTTCAACCTTCACTAAATTACTAATTGATGTGAAGTGGATTTTTTTCATCCAGTGCAGCTTTTTAACGTTGCATTATCTCAATCTCTGCAGCTGACCGCCTGTGTTCTGAATCTTTCTTTGTACTGTACCCCTACTAGATAAATTTGAGCTTTCCTCTCATTCTCCTCTTTTCCTGACAACCAGGAGCATGAGCTCTATAAGCAAATTTGAACTAAAACATGATTAAAATCAAAGGTTGCATTAGGTGCATAACTCCATAACTGATACACCATACCCAAGGTATGTTCATAGGCCATGTTATGGGTGGGTGCAGAGGACTGACCTAGCTTCTCTAACATGGAGTCACAGAGGTCGCCAGCATGTACGGAGAAATCTGGCGCTGACGCCATTAAAATACTAGAAAGCATTTTTAAGAAGCTTTATCAAATCACTCTTTTCAGTGTCAGTATTACAAAAATTCTTCAGAGCTTGCAGTGCTGTATCAATGTCGCCAACACAGGCCCTCTAAATATATTTGTTCCAAGTTGCCATGACAGGTTTGGGTCACTGTCAGTAGATCAAAATGCGTTGGTGTCATTGTAGGCTTTATTCATCTAAGGTCCAGTGATGAGCTTACCAATCAACCCAATGACTCTCAGTTGCATCACTTCTCTGCAGTCATGTCACATTTTGTTAATCCTCTGAGTACAACTAGCTGAATGTTTAATCTTCAGGTACTTATAATTACAATGTACTTTGTACTTCAAGATGTAATATTAAGATAGCTGAAGAATAAAAAATCACATGTATTTATCAACATAACACACAAATGTGTCCACAGTAATATTCTCTCCAATAGCTTGATGATTTGGCTAAGATGCTTTGTAGTCATTGATAATAGGCAATTGCCAGTGTAGTGTATTGGTCACCTGCCTGTGTTCTGTCGGGCCTTGCTATTGTTATTGTCCGCTTCATGGGATTGTCTGAGCGTTGATCGTAGTAACAAAGATGGCTGACATTGTAGTCAGACAAAAGCGTGGAGTCTTGCAGTGAAAAACAGCCAAAATCAAAATAAAAAATCCAACATTTTCAGATATGAAAACCGTAGTTCGTCTGAAACAGGATTCTGATCGGTAAATAACATGAAGTAAACAATCCAACACAAAAAATTCACAATTGAACAGGAACTCGATGCTATGCGTGCCTAATAGGCGTAGCTTCGTTCTCCCACCACACCTCTTGATCACAATGAAATATATCACGTGTAGTCCACAGGTGTCACTATGCATATCTTGCAAAACACAAGAATTGTAAAGAAAAGGTCTGTTTGAGTTATTGTCAATAATATAATATATCCGAGTTCAGGAGAGGGAAGTCAAAGCTATCGAAATAGGTAAATTCCCCTGCACTGTTGTAAACTTATAATACAAACCTACCCAATGTAATCTGGGTAGGTCAATCGGGTCAGTATTGATGAAAAATGCTGCAGGTTTGGTTCGTACCAGAAGTGTTGGTAGTTGGTCGCGGGCTAAATCTCTTAACAGGAATTTGTTGAACAAAAATATCACCCTCAATTTTTCTCATATCTGTTGAGTATTCTTCTCTTAAGCGGCGCCAATTTCCATCTCGAGTAGTTGAACTTCTTCTTGCACAGACATGCAAGACTCACCTGGTCTGTTGACAATTGGGTCAAGCATTCATACCATACCAATTCATGGGTCTTCTGTGGTTGGGGGGTAGCGCTCAAATTCTTCTAAAAGCAAAGACAGGTTATTGTGCACCAACTGGGTAATGAATGCTCAGGCTCAATCTCGCTAGAATGTTCACTAATGTTTAAGAAATATCCAAAATGCCTCTGTTCACTCAACGCCCCCAATACTCCAGTTTGGCTTTAAACGCAGCTACTTTGCCAACATGAAAACATTTGTCCTTTTCCCTTTGAAGTGGGACAGATTGACTACATTGAGCTGGCTGAATATGTCACACAGGTAAGCCAGTTTTGCGACCTGGTGGTGTAATATTTAATGTAAAAAAAATTGGACACTCCTTTGGGTGTCCCCCTCAAGTGGGGGCCCAGGGGACTTTTATTTTTGTACTCCCCCTCCTCTAGCTACGCCACTGGTGCTATGTGGTTAATAACTTTAACAACATCAATCAATAAGCATTTTATTTTCGGATACATTTTTCTGCTGTTCATTACCCTGTGAATGATACAATGTGTAGATTGCAAAAGCATGTACGACAAAAGAGCATCGATAAGAGAGCGCCACCAAGAGAGCGCAAAAATTGATTGTAGCGATCTGCGTTAATGTGTCATTGATGTTCTTTTGACGGGGTGCAGCCAAAACGGGTTACAAGTAATTACCTCTGCAATGGAAAGAAGCACAATCTAGAGAGAAAAACACTGTAAATAAAAATGTTAAAATGTCATGTTCCTTAGGCGGCCCGGTACCATTTGTTCCACCCCTGTCTGTCCTTTCATAGGTAATATTTGCAACATAATCTATTTTTCTGTGAAGTTTCTACCGTATTTTCACGCACATTCCCCGCGGGTTATACCAGATTTTAAAAACCCCGCAGCCCCCCTGGGGTGTATCTCTGTGGGCGGGGTATCTGAATTTTTTTTACTGAATAATGCATCAATGGCGCTATTACTTGCAAAACACAAATATAATTCAAGCCCTAAAATTGTGAAGCTCTCGAGAAATTAGATTCTGTATAACTTCTACTTCTGGTAAGTTTGTTCACAATCTACCTGTAATCGTTAGATATTACGCATCTGATTTTATAATGTCATAAATAAATATTTAAAAAAGACTTCGATTTGTGTTTATAAATTTTGTTATGCGGTATTCATCTCTTGACTAAAACATGGCGAGCAATAATATATATATATACAGTTCATTCAACTTACCAAAGACATTAAATAGCAGAATTTAAAGTGGGTGTGTTCTCAAAACTATGACTTTATGCTAAATAATATACTCGAGATAACTTTAAATCAATATACTCAATATTAAACTGCAAACACATATTACTATTTTAATTAACTAAATCTAATGTCTTTAAAAAGTTTATCTATACTTGTAATAATGAACTGTCCTTCAAACATCAGCATCTCGCCAATACTATTGTCAAACCCTTCAAAACTGTTATCAGATTCACTTTCAATAAACATGTCCATAACTGCTTCAAGCCGTGCTTCAGTAACCACTGAATTCTCAACATTCTCGTCAATGACTCAATGTCATCCTCGTCGTCATCTTCATCCTCATCCAAACTTTCCCCTTCCTGTCGCAATTGTCCATTCTGCAAAAGTACAGGTAGTTGTGCTTTGACAAATCCCTTTTCAAACTGTTTCTGGTGTAATCTGACATGCTGCCAAAATCCACTTGCAAACTTCCACATATGTTGCTCGTCTCTGTCGTCCTTCTAGTGCAAACGTGTGTTCTCCATTCACCATCCATTCGTCCCATTTATATTTTAGATGACATTGTCACTGACAAATTGATAATTTTTATTTTAAAAATATAATTTACTCGCTGTTCCCTTTGTAGCGATCGTGACATACAGATGATGCCTTATTTAAAGATTTGAAATTTTAATTCTTTATTGAAATTACTAGTATTTATTTATAAATTTATTTGAATATTTACTTCTTGCTGCAGTCTGTAGATCGAAGCGTCATAACTCGTGTACAGTGTACTAACCTAATAGTTGATTAAAATTTCGATTATTAAAATTTAATTTTTATGCCCAAAAAAGCACTGCACTCCTATGGATAGTTGAAGTAAATTTGATCGAAGAATGGAAATTACCAACGAAGTCAATGAAACTTTGCAATTGTATCATGTCCATTTTTGTTATTCCAATGCAATCGTCAATGTATCTCTTGTAGTACTCTGGAGAGGTACCTTTATAATTTTCACTCCATTGGTGTTCCAATGGCCCATTAATATACATGCATAACTAGGTCCCATTTTCGTTCCCATAGCAACTCCACTAATTGATAAAAAAATTGATAAATAAAACTGTAGAACTCAAACGAGTTTAAATTTATGACCAGCTCAGTCAATCGTAGTATGGCACTTGTGGGGATCTTGAGATTCGCCTTCTTGTTCAGAAAAAATGAGATTGCAGAGAGGCCATCAGCATGAGGAATGGACGTGTACAATGAAGAAACGTCCATTGTAAATAGTAAATGATCTTCATTAGGAGATTTTATCGTATGGCTAGTGTCCTTAATGTATGATGGTAAATTTGCAACAATAAGTTGAAAAACAGTGTCCAAAAAATCTGAAACTAATTCAGTAGGACAAGAACAGCCGGAGACAATAGGCCTTCCAGGGTTTTCCCAGCTTGTGTATTTTTGGGAATACATGTAAGTATAAGCATGGTTTACCAAGATCACTGTCATAAATTCATAAATTTTTTGCAGAAGATGGTATTTTACCACAATCTATAAGTTCTTCAATAGTCTCCTTAACAAGTTTCATTATTAGAAATAATAGGATCGTTTGTCCTTGGGGTGTAAAAAGTTGCATCATTTAATTGTTTGGAGGCCTCTTCAATGTAAAGTCTCTTATCCCACACAACCGCAGCACCACCTTCATCTGCTGGCTTGATAACGTCTTGGCGTTTTTTGAGTTTGAAAAGTGCTCGCCATTTTTCTTTTTATAAATTTGATTCGTTCAGTAGAGTTTAGCGAAGCATTTGGATGATCCCACATCTACTAAGCGATAACCACTAATCTAAGGAAATTAAAAATAATTTAGTTTTTGAAATGAAGGTATGGGTATTGATTTTAAATTATGGTCTACAGGGTCAATAACAATATCTTCGATAATATTATTCGACAGATCTGCATTGCACACTGTGTAACAGAGTACCACTAACTGAAACGATTGTAGCCTCACTATCACCAGGCTTATTCTTTTTAGCATATTTATTTCCCTTAAAATTTACGCTTTTTACAACCATATTTATTCCCATTCATTTTACTTTAACTTTATCCATTGCTATTGTAAATTTAAAATTCATTCATTAAATTTTTTTTTATCATTACACTTTTTTCTACTGTTGCTTATGCCTTTCTTTTGTATGGCATCTTTTTTTTTATGTCGTGATTTATTCTCTTTACATTATAACTGGTCTCAGTTCAGTCTTTTTCAAAGCTTGTTGCCTTCATCCAGTTCAATCCAGTTCAATAACTGGTGTTGTTTCAGAATTATCTTATTCAACAGTTTGGTAATATGACTCCATATTTGTTTCATGACTTTCTTTTAAATTTCTAACTCTCTGGTCAATTGCAAACTTGAATTTCTAACTCCCATTAATGTTTTGCATTCATATTGTGGCAGTGCTTAGCATAAACAAGTTGCCTTAGATTTTAGTATGTTAACAGAACGAGCCCTAAACAATTTGACACCTCACCCCCCCCCCTCCCCATCTTCCCTGCTGCCACATTGTTGGGTGGTCAGATGTGCATAAATCTTATCAATGAATTTTGAGTTGACCACTGAAGGTGCTTGCCATGGGAAAAACCTAAACCCGCACTATGGTCCGCATGGCCGGTGGGTGAGCTATTAATTGGCCTTGGTCGTAAGGCAACCCTCTTATGACCTTAAGGCAATCCTCTTATGACCTGTTTTTTTTATTTTTTGACTAATTTGCCACCACTCGGCTACAATAGTTAATACTATTAGTTGATACAAGTAAATACTTTTGTTAAGAATGAAGGACAAAGTAAACTTGTAAAAATAAATGTTACAAACATACCACACAAATGTTCGAATATGAATTACCTTTTCTTTAAAAAGTGGTCAAAATCACATAGGATCAAGTTTTCTAAGTTGAATATTCATATTTAGGTTTTGTAAATCCTTAAGAGCGCCAATTGGCTTTTAGGCATCCCTCTTAGGAGGCAGGAATTCCATCAATTTTTCAGGCAGGTCTTTTTTCCCACATTCCTTGTAATAATTGTAAAGTCTAGATTCTTAAGTTTAAGAAAGGCTCAAAGGATCTCTGATTTCATTGTTTCTGGAGAGAGTAAACAAGCATGCACTATCAATTTGAGATTGTCACTTTATCACTTAACTGTTTATAGCTTAAACATGATGTATAAAAAAAAATCATGGCGTTTGAACTCGAACCTATGGTTCATCGTCAGGGAATGGAACCCCATAGGATTAATGTGTTTTATTGTCTCTAGTTTTCAAGACAATATCCCTATTCTTGAACGTTTGCTCAACTATGACAATACCAACTTCACGTACTGCAGCTTTATTAAACCTGCCTTTTTGGACATTTAATTGGTTGTCGTTGTGAACGAGAAGTTTAAAGTATTTGTCGCAACATTTTTTTGCCATTACTTCAAGTGAGCATGTTAACTCCAGAAACATTTGTTACAAAAGTAATTAGCAAAAATTTTGTGTCAGCATAGGTAAACTGCCAACCAAGTGATACACAATGTCCCTAGACTTTAAATGCTATTTCCCTCAATGATTTGGTCAGCACTAAATGATTTCATTTGAAAGGTGCTGTTGTACTTTTGAATGTTGTTCAAGAAATGCTTTTTTTTAAAGAGTGTTTGCCATTTAACAGGCCCCAAGAAGGTCAGGAAGCTTATGTAAAGGATTGAGAGAGACCATTTTTACAGCACAAACCAGGAGACTCACATCCCACTTATGAACTCTACAATATTCAGTCAACATCTATGGATCCAATGTGTACTTTGTCACATTCATAATGTATGTTTGAGTTGTACACAAAAAATAAGCTTTTTTTTTAAAGCCTAACCTATTATTATTTTCATAATATTAAGCTTGTACCTAAAAACAAGCTCTTTTAACTTATGGATTTGCCTGTGAATATTATCTGCAGCATCTCTATTAACTTGTGGATTTGCCTACGTGTATTTGGCGACAGCGTCACTAAGTTTTTTTCCGCCAGAAAATGCATCAGAAAATCTACCATGACGCCTGACATGCCTTCTTTTTTAAAAAACAAAAATAAACTTGCTTGGATTGTTGCTGTTTCAGTTGGTTTGAGATTGATGGTATGTTTCATTTATGTTAGTATTTGCAGGACTTAAGTGACATTCTGCATCTGTCAAGCATTGAAAGCATACAATCAGTTTCATAAATAACTTCACATCCAGATTTTGAGACTATAGACATCAGTGTCCACTACTCAAATCATCACCTGTGAATCTGGTCAAGTTCAATCCATTTAAGCATTAGGCAAAGTTCTGGTCAAGTTTGGTCAAGATCCATCCATTTACGCAGTAGGCAAAGTTCAAACTAATTTTTATACAGCTTTAAAAATTATGGAGAGAAAAAAATTCATGGCCCTCAATGAGCGATAATTTTTTACAAAATTTTGCTGGTCACTATTGCGGGAGTGTACTTAACAACTTCCAAAAGCTTCCTTCGTCTACCAACAATGAAAGTTAGAGAATAAGTTAACCATTATTTACAAGTAGCTCTATTCTTTTAATTTTCTTGTTGATGCTATAATAATTAGTTTACCCTCTGACCAGCAACCAGTTAACACTTCAACTCAATGCAGAGCTCCCTTATTTGTTGCGGTTGTGCTTAACTGTGGCACAACTATAACAAACAGATTATTTTGGTGAAAAATAAAAATTGTGGGACAAAACAAAATGTCTTTTATCAAGCCTCAGTCATGGCCATCACATGTTCATTGCCCAAGCCATTGTTGAAGCTCAATTCTCTACAGCCAGCTTAAAGTTTTAAATTTACTGCCTTGGGGGTTCATATAAACCTAACTTCCCTCGAGGCTTGTGAAGCATCAGAAATCTACCCCAAATCCCTATGTGGAGTCTTTCTGTAGTATTTTGGTTCTCCCCAAGAGACACCTGATATTATCAAGCCTCATATTAATTTCTTTTTCAGAGTCATTCTTATATTTAGAGTTGAGATGTTTTTTCCTTTCACTTTGCCAGACATACTATTTTTACTTCTAATTTTCTAGCCGAGCTCCTAATGCTTATTTGGCACCTCAAAGAATCCTGAAACCTTCTCTCATACTCATGTGTGCTTCTGATTTGCTTCACTTGTCCCATTAGACAGATAAGAGATTCTCTGACAGGATGACTGAGTAGCAGTTCAAAATATCCAATAGTATAATTAAACCTCAGTTGTTGCCTTGTAGGAAGGCGATATCAGGTTCAAGATCCCACTATTGAGCCACCCTTACAGAAGTTTTAGGCAATACATTCCTTCAATTGTCTTTAGCTGGAGAGAAGTTACATGTTTCATTGTAAAGGACATGCAATATATTACATTCTGACCAGAAGAATGGAACAATGATAAATACTGAAAAAAAAGCAGCACATGAAACAAAAGATTTGAATTTCTTATATTGTTCATGAAGGACAATGCCTTCAATAATGTCCTGTTCAGATGGACAACATTATCTGCTGTATATTAAAAATTAAATGTTCCTGACTTTATTGTAAGCCATTTTGGCCTAGAGTCTTCTGTTTTGTCAAGAAAGTTGCATGTAGTCATCAATGAATTTGTAATATAAATAATCCCAGTTATAGATGACATCACTTAAAAGGTTTGTTCATAAGAGAAGGAATAGTTTATGGAAAGACTCGCAAGGAATATAGACATTTTCACCTACAATATGATATCTTAAAATTTTTCTTTGAACATAATTTATGTTCTGTGTCATCGCTTTAGTTTTGCCTCTGGTAGATGGCTCTTCAATTTGAGCTGTATCTCAAACTTTTCTGACACCACCCCTTCTCTTTCCACCTAATTCCTTGGTTTCTTGCTGTTCATTTTTTTTTCCTCAAAGAAATTGGCAGTATTTTCCAGAGCTGCTAGTTATGCAAAAGCCATTACAGTATCGGCAAAAATGCATATCGGTAGTCCCCTAATTAGAAAGATAAATAATTACGAGTGATAAATTTAAGAATGACGTCATCAAATATGACCGCTGGTTTTTGTCTTAACAAATACTCATATCGGCAAAAAAAATATCTGTAATATCGGTATCAGCAATATCGGCAAAAATGCATATCGGTAGACCCCTTATTTTCATATTAGAAAAATCACGTATAACTTCATTGAGTTTATCTGCCTGGCAAGTTCGTGTTCAATTGAAATAATTGACAGTCCATTTAATCTTTCTTGGCTCATGGTAGAACGCAAATAGTTTTTTATAATAGCCAATTTTTTTAACGATCGTTCTCCTTGAGCCACCGACACAGGAAGACAACAAAAAATCCACAGGAAGACAACAAAAAATCCACAGGGCAATACACACTTCACTAAATATTCCTTCTAGCCCGAGTGAATAAATTGAGTTCAAAAGATCAAGTGGATCAGACAACGCAGAGGCAGACGCTTCCTTGGTGTTGAATGTTGCACCGTATACATTCTTTAAGTGAAGCAACTCATCTTTCAAAAGGCTGGTAAGATCACTTAGATATTTAACCACTAAATCAGCTCAAGAGGACGAGATTTCTTCAGAAGTCAGACTTCTAAAATGTAGAACTGGATTGAATAGTTTCCAGATCTTGTCCAAAACTTTGAACCGATGGTTCATCTGCCCAATCACAGAATCCAAAATGAAATACAAAACTTCTCTAGTGAACTTAGCTTCTGCTGATTCCTCGACACCCGCGACGTCTTGGGAATCATTGGACGTTTCGGAATCTGAACGGAAAGGTCTTGGCCTTTTGCTGCGACGCCACGCCGTCTTCAGTTCTGTGGGAATTCCTAATTTTTTTCATACATGCTGTGCTTCTGTGAAAATCGTGTGGCAATTATCTCTCAACTGCTGCAATTCATTTGAGAGATCGTTGATGTTATGTGACGCGATTTCAAGTGAGATTGCCTTTGATTGGAGTATCAGATTTATTTCATTGATGCACGTCAAAATTCTATTAGCCAGAATGCTGCCATCAACACTGCGGTGAAGTAAGAGAAATATGTTTTCAGTCCACATGCTTCGCTTCTAATTTCATGTGTGTACTTAGTCGTGGACATCCCTGTCTCTAGAACAGGAAGAATGCTAGTCAACCTCTGAGCAATTGGATGCAAGGCATCAACTCTTGAACTCCAGCGCGTGTCACTCAGATTATGCAGGGAGCATCTTGTTGATTCCAGCAAGAGCTTTCTGGACAAGAGCTGAATAATTTGTAGAGGCGATTCATCGTTTCCAAAGAATGTTATTGCATGTCTGCAACCAACATGACGCAGCATTTACCCAGACCAGATTCAGTGTGTGAGCTGCACATGGAGAGAATAGAGCAGCATCATTCTTTTGCAAAATCCGCGCTTGAACACCTCTAATTTACCCCGACCAGATCAAGTGTGTAAGCTGCATATGGAGAGAATAGAGCAGCGTCATTCTTTTGTAAAATCCGTTCTTGAACACCTTTAATTTTCCCCGCCATGTTTGCGCCGTTGTTAAAACCATGTCCACGACAATCTTTAAGATCAATTCCATGTTCGTCTAAGCGTGAAACGAGTGTTTCTGCAATTTCTTCTCCTGTCTTCTGATTGCACGGGAAGAACTCTACAAATCTCTCTTCTATTGACCATTTGTTCTCATCGCTTTTATGGACGTATCATAATATGAGAAAATTTTGTTCTGTATGGGATACGTCAGGAGAAGCATCACATATAATTAAAAATAAATTGCTTCTCTTCTTTCAAGCAAAATCTTGTTTAGAACATGTTTCCCACATTAAAAAATGAATTCGTTTTGTTGTCTAGAACAGCGGTTTTCAAACTTTATTTTTATTGTACCACTTGGTAAAAAAATCAAATTTTGGCGTACCACATGCAGCTAAAGTCCGATAAAAAAAAGCAGCAGGTGGGCACGAAGTCCCCTTGCAATTAAAGAAAACATCATACAGACATACAGTACGTTATAGGTATGGGTACTAACTAGGCCTATAAAGGTAAACTTAGACATAGAAAAGTTAATATTTTATTTTATGGAGCTCATTCTGAGTATCAATAAAAAATGAAAATAGAAATGTTAATGTGAGCTGTGAGCTTGTTTAGACGCACACAGATTTGCAATGTCAGGTTTTATGTTTGTTAATTTTAATCGCAAATCTGGTTCAAGTTCAAGCTTTGTTCTGTATTTATTTTTTATTGCAAGCATAGCTGAAAACCCAGTTTCACATAAATATGACGTGTTGAAAGGAATCAGAAACTTTAAAGCTCGATCAGAAATTAATCCATATTCATTCCTTCGCTTCAACCAGAAATCGCACAGCATGTCTTTTTTTAAATTCGTTCTTCAATTCACGATCACATGAAATCTCAACAAACTGGTCTCTTTCAAAAACTGAATAATCAGCCGGCAACACCAGATCCGAAAATGGATTTCGAATCCATTCCTTATTATCCAACTGTTCAGGAAAATATGATTGAAAATTCAGTATCAGTTGAGAGCAATGCTTCTTAATGTCTTCAATCAAATTAGCATGAAGTTGCAGCTTATTCTCCATCACAAAAGACTCAAGAGAAGAAAATGAAGCTACACAAGATTTCTCAAGATCTGACAAAATGAACTGAAGCTTTTTTACTATTGCATTTATCTTATCCACAACAGTAAATGGAGTGATATTTCTTCCTTGCAAACTCGTATTCAGTTCGTTTAGTTTCCCAAAAATATCCGCCAAATATGCCAAACGCATTAACCACAATTCGTCCAAAAGTAAATGCGATGTTTCAAATTTGCTGTTCAACAGAAACATTTGTACTTCTGAGCGTAGTTCAAAAAGCCGAGTTAAAACTTTCCCTCGAGATAGCCAGCGTACTTCCGTGTGCAAAAGAAGGTTATTGTGTTCACTTCCCATTTCATTGCAAATTATTGTAAACATGCGTGAGTTTAGAGCTCGAGCTTTTATGAAGTTAACTATTTTAACAGCCTGGTCTAAAACTGTTTTTAAAGTGTCGGGCATGGCTTTGGATGCCAATGCTTCACGGTGGATGCTGCAGTGTGTGAAGTTGGCTCTCGGTGCAACTTGCTTAATTTGAGTAACCACTCCACCATGTTTGCCTGTCATAGCAGCTGCCCCATCAGAACAAACCCCATCACAGTTTTTCCAATTTATTTCATTGGCAACAACAAAATCATTATTTTTTTAAAATATTTCATTAGCAGTTGTCCGCTCAGCTAAAGATTCGCAGAACAAAAATTCTTCCTCAACTGCCTGTTCATGTTCATACCTAACATACGTCATCAATTGAGCAAAGTTTGTAATATCAGTACTCTCATCTAACTGAATTGCAAAGTATCTGCTTTTCTGTATCCTTTGAATGAGGATTTTCTTTACTTCACAAGCTAAATCTTGAATGCGTCTGGAAACAGTGTTATCCGACAAAGGAACATTATCAAGTTTTTTGGCAGCATTCTGTCCTAACAAACAAGTTACAATATCTTTAGCAGCAGGTAATATTAGGCTCTCCCCAATAGTGTGTGGTTTCCCTGTTTGAGCAATTCGCAAACTGACCAAATAAGACGCTTCCAATGCTTGTAAGTTAATATTGGTAAATGACTTTAAACTTGTCTTACTTAGTTGCATTTCAATTTTTTTTCTTTTAAAAAATTCAAGTGGTTTATCTTTATAAAGGATATGTTTTGTATTGAAATGGCGCTGAAGCAGAGAGGGTTTCATTGAATGATTTGAAAGTTTTTCACTGCAAATGACACATTGAGTTTGGGGTTCATTTTTGTCACCACACCAAGTAAATCCAAAGTATAAAAAGCTTTCGTCATACCGTCTAATAATCTTTCGCTGCTTACGAGTGCCATCATCTTCATTCTGGTTAAAATTCAAGCTTTGTTCTCGAGTGCCAGCCTTGGTGGATTCATTACTAACCTTAGCATTGGCCGGTTCTAACTTTCTTTTAAGCTGTTGATTTTTTAACCATTTATCCATTGATGGGTTTAAAGATTAAGAATTGGTATTTGGTATTTCAAACATATAGCCAGTGGCTAGGCCAATATTCAAAAATTTTGCCACGGAACCTAGAATGTATATTCACAAACTTATTAATTATACATTTCCACATTAAAATTTAAATAAACTATGAACACCGCATAAAAGTGCCAAATCTAAAGTCAAACTGCCAAGACTACCTCCACAGTCCACACACAGTATACTATTTACGTCTGTGCTACCTCTACCAGAAAACAGAATTCCTTCGCACAGTTGCCAGTTGGCGCGTTTACAACCATAGATTATTTAATTGTAGAATCAACACTATAATAGGAGATATTCGTATGCAATTGTGTTGGAAGATAGATATTTTTGAGTATAAATAATAAGTATTTATGGAAGAGAATTAAAAGTTTTACAAAAATAGCCAATTTGAATAATAGGTTACGTAGGGTCGTAGGCCTATGAATTGGCCATCGCTGCCATGTTAATGCACTACTTGGCACATCTGCATTTGATTTTTAGAAATCTGTTGCGTTTGGGAATTATTTTGCTTCAAACTATTGCCTAAATTTGTTCCAATTAAAATATTTTTGTAATTAATACTTACTAGTTAACTAATAAAAAGTTTAAAAAATAAAATTGTAGCAATAGATACAATCAAAGAAATATGGTCACAATTTAAATTGTTTTCAAAATTTTTCGCGTACCACCTAGAGAGGCCTGGCGTACCACCAGTGGTACGCGTACCACAGTTTGAAAACCGCTGGTCTAGAACATGTTTCCCTCATAAAACATGAATTCGTTTTGTGTCTTCCATGACAAATAATGATTTCGCATTTTTTCCATGCTCTTTCTTGTCTTTGATGTACTCGAAATGATGTTGCACCAAAGGATCATAGTGAGATACTAGTTCTAGTAACCCCAGAACGTTGCCATCGTGAGGGTTTCCTTGGTCTTGAGATTCACCGCGAAATGCGAGTCCTCTGGAAGCCAGAAACAATGTAATATCCAAGAGTCTACGCAATAGGGCATTGAACTTGTCACTTTTACTTTGGAGACGCCGTTGAAAGCTGCTATAAATACCACAAGAACCAGTAACTGATTTTTCCAAAAGTTTACAAGCCACGTAAAAATCCCTATGCAGGGAACTTTTTTCGTAATACTGTAACCTTTCGTAAAGAAACCTCCACTGTTGTTTTTTTGGATCAAAACCTTCTCGTTTTGCCAAAAGGCTAGTACTGACATGCTGTTCCGGAATTTTACCAGAAGAATAGAGAAGGCACGTGATGCATTATAGAACAATTTTTTAGCTGCTCCAGACAATCCAATCTCTAAGTAACTTTTCTCGACTATTGGTCGACTGGGAGTGTAACAGACTTTTGTAAAACATTTTGCCAGTGTAGTCTGAAGGAATGGTTTTGATCATTTCTTTTAACTTACTTTCAGTTTTTAACTTGCACAAAACGATGCACTTTCTGTCCCGGACTTGCAAGAGTTCTGGTCATCGCCAGGATCTCTGTAGTGGTGAAATTCGTTTTCATGTTCGACAAAGTCATCAACATTATCATTTGTCCTAAATTGTCGTAATCATATTAAATTTTTCATTTCGAAGTAACTGTACATTTATTAATATTCTCGATTGAATTTTTAAAAATTTGTAATCATTTTATGTTTAGAGATTGAAAATGATTGAGAATCTCAACGGAACCCCATGAAAACAAAGTGGAAAATACGATTAGTGCCTTTTTTTTCTAACATAAAAGTATGTATGTCTTTAACGGGTCGTAAAAGTGAAGAAAACATTCCAATATTTACATCCACTGGAATAAGTGAGAGAATCACCGGAAGACATATATGTGACGTATTTGATGACTAAGTTATATTATTTTTAGAAAACTGTGACGTAAAACACGAAATTCCGAGGAACACCTTTAGCCTTTAGCGAACCGTTCATTGTGCAGAAAAGTTTTTTCCGTCAATTTTCGCTGTGAGCAAAATTTTGAAACTTTTATATGTAACTTGAATAATTGTCCAAATATATATCAGCATTATAAAAATTAGGCCGATGGTAGACACCACGTAGCACGCAGTCTAAAGTCAGTTGGGTGGATGACACTCATTACGCAGTCTAGACTGTGGAGGGTGGATGACCCGCATTACGCAGTCTAGATTGTGGAGGGTGGATGACCCGCATTACGCAGTCTAGATTGTGGAGGGTGGATGGCGCGCATTACTCAGCCTACACTGTTTATTTTGTTATACCCAGTCCACCTTATCTAGCATGGCGTTTTCCTTTTTATTTCATACACTTTATTTATCCATCCAACTACGAGTCATCATGTAAAATGAAATTGTAGTTTTGTTTTATATTCAAATCCCTTTGATTTGATTACTACCATAGTATCTTGCAGTAATCTACAACCCTAAAAAGTTTTTCCATGTCATTTGTGAAAAAAATGCTTTTATTATAAGTATATTAAGCTCTGTTTTAGAGTGCCTTGTTTTTATAATGATAACCGTATTATTATCTGTATTTGTACAATATTTATCATTTTATGAAAATATTTATGTATAGATTAGAAAGCAATTTTGGAGCTTATAAATATCACATTCCAAACGCTGCCTTTGTTATTTTTTAGGAATGAAAAACCACTGCTCAAACATCGAACTTCTCTTGTTTAAGGGAGTACATCCAGGAGATAAATAGTATTAATTACTTCCACAAGGGGAGCCTGGGTACATCCAGGAGATAAATAGGATGACAGTGTACACAACACATTAGCTGAACTCACATGTCTCTGGTAAACAAGGATATACAACAACCATACTTTCGAACAACTAAACAATATACATTTTTTTATCCAAAACCAAAACATACACCACAGTGATATTAGCAATAATTCATTTATTAAAATAAAAAAAGATTCAAAGATAGCAAATATGTAAAAAATGAATGCATTCAGATATCATATTTCATGTATTTAATATAACAACACTTATTTACAGTTTACACTTTTAACATTATTGTCAATTAAAAAAATTAATAAATATAAAAAGAGGAGCAAGAAATCACACAGAAAGGCAATAATTGCATGTGAAAGACTCATTATATGAAAGACGAATGCAAACTTTATGGAACCAACATTGGCATTGTACCCACTCAGTTGCACCATTACTTAATTCCCTCAGCGGGTCAGCTTGTCTGCTGCATTCATTGCAGTGGGTCTTCAGAATTTTTCTTTTCTTTGGTAGACCCAGTGCTGTTTTAGTAAAACGGACTCTTTTTCTAAGCTTAACAGGTGCTTGAACACTCTTTAGTTGATCCTCACTAACTACATCACCCATTCTCACAGCTTAACAATTAACATCTTGAGACACAACAACCTCTTCAACAGGACCAGAAGCAACTACAGTCGAACCCACTTACATCGAGCTCGGTTAGCTCGACCACCCCACTAACTCGACGTTTTTTATTGGAAACCGCCAAATTCTCTCTTTGTCTTAGCATTTTTTCATCGGCTAATTCGATTTTTGTAAGTCGCCGAAACCTAGTACCTCGAGCACAAAAGAGGGCCAAATTTGCAACTTAACCCATGACCAATCGCCAGCTTTTGAAAATGTTAGCTATGATTTTTTTATAACCAAGGGAAGGGACCAATTTTCTGCCTCACCAGGGCTAGATGATATCCCAAAACATAGTCTTTCATATTTGGTAGAGTCCCTTATTTTGTCGTATAGACTTTTGAATCCGGATGAAGTTCTAGTTGAGTGTAAGCATGACTAAAGTCTAATTCAGTGAATTTGTCTCCTCCTGCTAAATTCAAAGAAATATCCTCAATGTTAGGAATAGGGTACCTATTTAGTAGCTCTATTTGCTTATTCAGTGTAGCTTTATAGTCCCCACAAACTCTTACAGAACCATCCCTTCTTTAACACTGGCACAATGGGCGTTGCCCAATCGGAATAGTCTACCTTCTTTATGATGCCATTAGATTCTAATCTACTTAGCTCATTTTCAATTTTATCCCTCATTGCATAAGGTGGAACTCTAGCTTTTCAGTATCTTGGATTTGTATCTTTAATGCTTATCTTCACTGTCCTATCATTTAGTAACCCTGAACTACCAAAGACACCTTCATTTTCAGATACAACTTTATCTATTGAAGTAAAACTAGATTCTCTTGCTTTGTTCACTGAAAATATACTCCCCCAGTCTAACTTAAGATCAACTAACCAGTGCACTGATCCTCCTTTGACAGCGTCAAAGTCCTTCTTTGTGATGACGGTTAGAGATGCTCCCGTGTCAAGCTGGAATGTGGCAATGAGATGCATGGGGACATCGATGACATTTTTGATAATTTTTACTAGATTTAGATCTAGAATTTGAACTTGCAGGCTGTTTGGCATAAGTTGAACTGCTCTGATGGGGTTGGTGTTTGTTGACTGACCTGCATGGATCCCTGAAGGCGCCAGAGATCTGGATGACTGCTGGAATGAAGTTGCAAGTTGTATTGCTTCTTCTAATGTTAGATCTGTCTCGAGAAGCAACTTTCTCTACACATCAGGGCTGTTCACACCGGTGACAAACTTTTCACATAGTCTGTCGGACAGGGTGTCGCCGAATTCACAGAATTCACTTAGATGGCATAGTGCTGCAACATATTTCTGATATAGACTCGTTTGGTTGACGAGTCCTACCGTCAAATCTGGCTCGACACAGGAACTTTGGTGGTGCAGGCGCATGGTGATCTGTGACGAGTTTGCTCAGCTCGTTAAAGGCTGGACTAGCCTTTAATAGCCTAAATTGTTGAGGCCTTATGACTGTTAACAAAACAGCTCTCAGTACTTGAAATTAATTAATGGCAGAACACCAGTTTCTCTGCATTGTCTGGAGAGTAGTCTGCTGCGACGGTCATACCAGTAAGTGGATAGCTCTGTTGTACCAGCAACTGTGCTACTGTCATCAACAATAGGGTGTCATTCCTCCTGATGCCGCCCAAATGTCACCTTCACCGCCTGTGGTAGGAACTGAAAGTTAATGAAAAAGATGATGGTTGTTCTGATGCAGTTGTGCCTGCAGCATCGTCGACTGTGACTGGGTTGCATGGCGTGTCAATGCGATTGCACTGTTCAGCACTTTACTTCTGACGGTGTCATGTACTGCATCTGTTTACAGAAATGCCAACTTAAATCTGGGATCAAGTGCAGTTGCACAGGTGGCAAATTCATTAGCCAACATGATGGCAGCTAATCAGTCCAGCCTTCATTGTTTTTACTCCGGAGTCAAGGTGTTAGTGCGTACAAAGCTGTGCTTGGCTTGAAACTGAGTTCACCTGTCAATTTTTCGTTTCCAGCAGTCGTTCTACATGTTGGGAGTCAGTGTCATACAGAACACAATACAGACACTGAACGTTTTATCTTAAGCAGACGCTCGATCATGTAATATGTACTATTCCAACGGGTGGCTACATCTTGGCTGGACGCAGAACTTCAGACTGAAGCTCTCGCTGAATGTCAGCCAGACGCTGTGATGCAAGTGATCAATGTGCAGTGGATAAGTTCACGGATTTCACCTGTAGTAATAGAAACATTTTTATTTCCTTCTTTTTAGTAAATAAAAGCGTGCTTAGATTTTTTAAAAAAGTATTTTATTTCCTTCTAAAAGACAAAAGATAAAAAATTTCAAGTAAGCATACAAGCACTCCTTGTAAAATTTGGCAAAGGACTTTTAAAAAAAAAGTATTTTAGAAATATACTGAGGACTATCTCTATCAATGATCAATCATAACTTTAGCATTTCCATCATGAAATTCATTTTTTTATTTCTATAGATGGCAAATAAGATTAAATGAAGATGGAGTATAGAACTTTGTACCTTGAAGTTACATCAAATCATGGCTTATCAGCTTAGTGAGTGTAAATTATCTGTACATTATACAACTGAACACAATACTAAAGAAAATTATTGGCAATACCAATTACTGCCTGTAAAATCTATTGGCAATACCAATACAATTTTAAAACCATGCCATTTTATACCAATACCAATATTTGGGTCATTCGACGAATAAAACGCAAATACGTAATTCATCGCTCTATATCACTTACATTGATAAACGATAACAACATTTTTGGCTAATTTAGACAATGTATTTTTAACCAAATTTTGTTCAATAGCTAACACTTGCTTCATCAGTTTTCCTCAAAGCATTCAAAAAGTCTTTGACAACATATTAAATAAGTCGGCATACCTTATAACGTCCTTAAGCAACAAGATTTTTAATATGAAGAAAAGTAACCATTTCAAAATGCGCACTGCTCAGTCGTGAAAGAAGAGGGGAAAATACTCGTCCTCCTAATGAAAACAACCTTTCAACAGCAGCGCTTGAAGGAAGTCCCGTATTCAGGTATTTACGGGATATGTGGATAGGCATCCAATGATGCAATACTGTCTGAAGTGTCTGCCAAGTAATTATTAATTTCTTGATTCACATCAGGTGAATCATTCACACGATGTCGTCGTCTGGCTGACAATCCAGCGAAGATCATCAAAAGTGATTGTGAAACGCGTCTCTTCAGTGCTTCAATAAGATGTGAACCCTGTGAATCATCATCAATGCTGTCAAAAACATGTTTGAAAATCTTCTATCAATGGCATTCAAAAGACATGAAGCTAATGGAGAACAAATTACGAGCCTATCATTCTTTCCTTGATCAAGAAACACTTTTAACTGAGCCTTCATCACGACAAGTGTTGGTAGAAGGAAACCAAGTCCAATGTCTTTTTTAGTTTCACCCTGCAAAATATCTAAGGCTTTTAACAGCAACATACTCTTTAACAAATGTTTTCTGTACAGGTGTAGTCTTTTGATATCAAGTTCATCACAAAGTTTGTCAAACTTAACTTCCATGTCACTTACACAGAGAATGTTGTAAACTCTAGTGACAGCATCATACATTGAATTCCACCGGGTTTCACCAGGTGTTACCAAAAACATACCAAGTGAATCCTTGATCTTTTCAGAAGCTACAACTGATCGGTTTTGTTTATTCCAGAGGACTTTGAAAATGTCTGAATTGATGTTTCTTATAAAGTGGATCATCAATTTTGGCACAGTCACTTGTTGCTACAAGGCTGAGCAAATGTGCCGGAAGGTGATACAGGATCTGATCGTCATCTGCACTGCTAGTTGGATTCAAGGTCTCATCAATCTCCTGATACTGAATATCTGAATCGTCAGAATTGTCCTCACCATTCTGATCCATTTCCACGCTGCTATCTTCAGACTCATCAACTGAACAGAGACGGAATGCTTTTATTAAGTTTGACCCACTGTCAGTGACAGTGAAACATATCTTATTTTGCAACGCATACTCTTCAAAGATCTCCTCCAGTGCCTTTGCTATTACATCATGTTTGCCCTTTAGTTGACGAACAGCAAGACAGGCAGCCTTTCGTGACAGGGTATGATTATCTTACCAATGCACGGTTATTCCCAAAAAGCTGCGCCTCCGAGAAGTCCAGCAGTCTGGTGTAGTGCAAACACGATTCACTGAACATAGTGTATCTCTGAGTTCTTGTTTCTTCAACTTGAAACGTTCTTCCAACTGCTTTGTTACGGTTTGTCGACAGGCTGGATACAGTTGGCCTTGTGTGATTTGGTGGATGAGACGACGGAAAGAGTCAGTGTTGACATGATCCACTATATAATCTACAACAAAATTATCAAGCTGTTGTTGAGGAATTCTGAACAGGATTCTAGCTTGGTCTGTTTCAATTGAGATCCTGAGTTGTTTTCATTTTCACTGTGACGTTGTGCACCACACTTCTCCTGTCGCAGTTCATCACAAAGTTTGTTGAATTTGGTAAGACATGACGGGTGCACAGCTTCAATGTGTTTCTTAAGATTCTGACGAGATGTGTTCACACATGATATTGACTTTTGTTGGCCACCAAACGAACATTTCTTACAATGATACAGCGAATTGCCGGACCAACGTACTGGAAGTATTCTTTTGGCACAGCTAAACTACTACTACCACTGGACACTTGTACTGATATAGTCTGTGAAGTTGTGGAAGTGTTGTGATCTGCCATGGTTTAATGTCTCTGAAACAAACATAACGTTACATATTATAATTATAGTTGGCAGACAGACACATGCCTTGGTAGTGGATTTGTGACATGAGTCACATGGCAGCACTAAAGTTGTTTCAATTGTTTTACATTAACAAATAATGTCATATTTACTGATTTAGCAATACAAATTCAAGTCATAAATTACAATATTTGTACTTTTCTGCATTTTTTTTTGCAAAGTTAATAATTATTTGGTTACAGTTAAATGTTCTTAGAACTTCACTTTCAATTGAAAGTAATGAAAGTGCTGCCATTCTATCCTGACCAAGCAATTTTTAACCCTCTTCAACACTGAAAATGATCTTTCCAAAGTCGTTCCAAAAATAGCCAGGTAAATTCGCCGAGCAATAATAAGAAGTATTGCAATATCGTCCCAATACTTAAAAAAGTATTGGCAATAATACCAATACAATATTGCAATATTAACCACCCTGCTGAACACTACCAAATTTTTTTAAAAAACTTTTACTCTAATATTTAGTTCAAAATTTTGAAAATGTAGGAACAACATTTTAATAACTAGTTTCGATATTTTTTTCACAGGTTTTGGTGACCCTTTACTTAATTAAACCAAGCCAAAGTGGTGGCCATTGCTATGTGGACTTCTTGACATTTACATTCTGTAGTGTACATTGCACGTCATTGGAGCAACTTTATTATATTTTAAAAACACATTTTTAAAAAAGAATGTACTTTCAATGTAAAATTTCCATTATCTCTTTCTTTTCTTCCTTTGAGATTTCATTTTTAAAATGAAATGAAGGCCAATAATTATTCCATAGGATTGTTTGATATTTTGTAGGTTTCATTAAGGCTTAAACTTTTATAGGTTATCACATAATTGTTTCAATTATTTTACAGGTAAAGATATATCCTATAATCAGTTGTGAAATTGAAAAGAATGGTCTGACAGAATGCATACGAGGTGTTCCATAGAGTGTGTTAACCCAGTGACAGACACCATTTTCCTCCCCTTCATAAGTCATATTTGGTTAAACCTAGCTTTAACTAGTGATTAGAAGTAACAGCACAACCCTCAGAATTAGATGAGCAAAGATTTCTTTTTTAATAACTTCTTATCTGTTTCAGACGCTCCTTCTATACACTTGAAGTGAAAAATGTTATTATAATGTATATGATATAATGGAACTATTTTACATTAAGTATTAAGTTAGCAACATAGCCTTGTGTCCCATGTAATATTGATCATTTTCCTTTTTTTTTCTCTAATTGTCACAAGTACTTTATCTACTTTGTCACTCATATTGTTTTACTTAGTTATTTTTGTTGATCAAAGTTCATGATAATTATTCTTCCTGAATGAGAATTAAAATTTGTAATGTCATTATAAATGTATTTTTGTTAATTGTATATATATATATATATCTGTGTTGAAGGATTGAAAGTATGGTTCTAGCTGCTTGCAGGATGATTTTTATATATTGCTGAACTCTTTATCATTATCAATATTCTTTTTTTGTGGTGGAATAATAATAAATTTGATGTCATCAGAAATTATGCTAACTGATTTTTCAACCCACAACTACAAATGGACAGAAACAACACATAGGGCTTCAATTTTGATCTTAACCAAAGTTTAAAACATCAGCATTAAAATCTTAATTAAACTAAACACTCTACTAAATTAAGTAAGAATCAATTTAAAGAGTAATATCAGTTTAAATTGAACATATCTCTATACATACAGACGCTCCTTCTATGCAGAAGATAATTGCGTCCACAGACCATGACGGATGATCTGTTGGCAAGTGATTCAGCGTTCGCAGGCCACAGCTATGAGGTTTACACGCATTTCCCAGCGGCTTAAATAGTGTTGGGTACCCATTCGGAGCAGGGTGGACTCAGGGACGCCCAAAGCCCCAGGAACAAATCCTTGCCTTCACATGGATTCGCACCCGTGACTATTGATACGCTAGTCAAGCTCGCTGCCACTCGACCACCGTGTCTTTAAATTTGATATCACTTATAATACTTAGATCAATCAGCTATTAGAAACTTACTCTGTACACGTAAAGCTCAGAATACGCTCTTGCCAAAAAAGATGAGTTTGGGGGTATAAGTAACAAAGTAAAAAAGAAACAAATAAATTCAAAATATTACATTCATGGAAAAGAACTGACCCAAACTAAAGATGCAAAAATACTTAGGAGTCTTAATAAATGAGAAACTATCATGGAATCCCCATATCAATGAAGTTATTAAAAAATCAAACAAAACCTTAGGCTTTATAAAAAGAAACTTTAAAAAATGTAATAGAGATATAAAACTAAAATGCTACCTCACTTTGGTGAGACCTGTAATAGAGAATATGCATCTTCTGTATGGGACCCATCCACCAAAGAAAACATTGATAAACTAGAACAAATCCAAAAAAGAGCTGCCAGATTCATTACTGGAGAATATTCAAAACTGACAAGAATAACACCATTAGTTAAATCATTAAACCTTGAAACACTAGAGGATAGAAGAACCAAAAGCAAAGTAGTAATCATACATAAAGCAATTAATTCTAATTTAGAAATACAACACAAAGATAACTTAATACAACCCTCAGATAGACATAAGGATAAAAACACCTTCCTTATTCCGTATGCAAGAACAAACACATACAAGTTTTCCTTCTTCCCGTCCGGAATTCTGGCGTGGAATGGGTTGCCTGAAGAATCCAGGAAAACCAACACTTTATCAGCATTTAAATCTCTAATAAAAATGCAGGACTAAACACAAACCATAGATAAGCGTAGGACGCAATAATCTTCTGTATAGAAGGAGCGTCTGTAAACAGATAAGTATAAATGAAGATTATTGTGGTCCTGATTGTATATTTTCTTGAAACCAGTAAATAAAGTTTGGTTGTGGTTACACATCTAATGCAAATTCTCTTAATATACTAATACTATAAATACTGATGTATTGTCAAGATAAAACACTAAACATTTTTTAAAATTATAAATTATATCATTTTAATGGGTCAAGTGCATTAAAAAAATTCACATCAGTCAAATTACTTTATTACTTGTATTATATTACATTTTAATTATATCATATATAGAATTGTGCAGTATTTACAAACAAAACCATTTATCACATATCCGTCTTAAATTTACTGGTAATTGGGATCAGTAGTTTATTGTTGATAATTTTATGGAATGGTGTGACAGTGGAAAGCTGGTTGGATTTCCAAAAATGGAAAGACATTTTCCACCAGGTTTATGATGGAACAAACAGTACATGGTCAATAGGCTTACACTTACAAATTTGTGTCCTTAAGTCACTCTGTAAATTGTCGGGTGGAGAAAAATAATATGAATCACATTGATGAATGCAGCTAAAACACTGAAGTCATCTCCCAAAATGTGAGAAGTACTTTAATTAGTACACCAAGACTTGAGCTTCTCATTTAAAGTTAGTGGGGTAGACCTCGGGTACAAGTACAAAGTTATTCCCTTTAAATGAGACTTAATCATGATCGGCACCAGTCTGTGTATTTGACATATGTCACACTGATAAGCCTCACACACATACCAAGTTACTTTATAGACACGTACCGATTTCAAACGTAATTAAAAGCCAACTTGTGCTTCTTATAAATCACATCAACCTGCGGATGTCTGCTAAATAAGTTTGTAAGTACCGATAACTTACACTTGAATATGTCAGGCTAACTTGGACAAACTACACTAATCTGATGGGCAGAAACTAGAGACATATGCGGATAAAGGGAAAGCCTCATGTTTCTTTGAAATATATACGGCAGTCGGTGTCGGTGGTTAGTATTGCAATGTTATAAACTAGCTGTCATTATGAATGACTCTCAAGGAGACGTGATGAGATACTGAAATTGATTTCACAGTACCAAAATGTCCTTGTTGAATTCTTTCTAAGCATAGATAGTATCTTGGACGAAATGGACTCTGTAAATTGGTAATTAACTAACTATACTAACTGATTGTTAACCTAAATTCACAAAATAGACGTCTTTTGTCAGCATGGACGTAACGCAAGGCATTTGCTTCTTTCCGCGAGTTTTTGGATCCTCTGTGTTGGATTCGAACTCATAGGCCACCATTCGGTTGACCCGTGTCATCATGGTCAGAAGGTCGAGGCGTCTCCAGTTTTCTTGAAAGATTTTGACCACGGCCTGAATAAACCATGAGCCAAACTCTGTGTGTCGCCATGAGGCGTAGCCTACATACAGTGAGAAAGAAGAGAGAGTGAGTGAGACAGTGCAATCTCAGAATCTCAATCATAATTTAATTAGCATAAACCATTAAGTACATGTAATGAGTTCTTCATATTCTAGTGGTAGTTTAAAGGAGGCAGATGGATGCCCCAAATGGGCTAATTACTGAGGAAGGGTGAGGGAGATAAATGGGTGCCCTTACTGAGGGAGATAAATGGATGCCCTTACTGAGGGAGATAAATGGGTGCCCTACTGAGTTACTCCCTGAGGGTTGGGTTGGAGGCAGATGGATTCCCTAACCGCGTTACTTCTTACATTTTATTGGAATATAATTAGTGTTATTATGGAATTGAATTTGAATAAATCTACGGACAGATAATTTAGTGAATCAGGATGGGTTGAGAAATGTATTTGAAATATATATTATATAGCAACAAAAAAATTGGGATGGGATCCTGTTAAAAGTTATTTAAGTTTTCGAACCCCACACTCAATTAATTTTAAAGAAATTTAATTGATGATAGAAACCAGCTCTGCATTATCATGATGTGTTTCATTACGTAACGTTGAGTACACTACCTTGAACTACAGAGTATGCGATGAAGAAGTCAGCGTCTGATGGGATTCTCCTGACGACTGTATCTCGTGGATCCATAGCAGAGTCGACAACATCCACACCATCCTCATCAACTTCTCCCCTGCAGGCCTGGGCAAAGATTCATTTTGAACAAATATATAACTTAACTTCATACAGAACAGCGAGTTCATTGGACAAATACAGAATAGAGCTTTCACTTTCATTTCAAAACAAGTTATATTAGTTAGTTTTAAATTTTTAAAAAAACCAACAACTACTCTTTTATAAATACAAATTAAACTTTCAAGTAGGAAATACTTATTACTTGAAACGGGGTATGCATACATGTACAGAGTTATCTCTGCTGCATCATCACAACATCAAATTGTGTGTATGTGTGCTTGTGTTGTGACATCAACCACTCGTGCATAATGACATTAAAGTTAATAATTAATGTATTCTATGACGTTATTATATTGCCAAAAACAAATCTTACGTAGGAAACGGTTTTCATCACTGTGTTATTCGATTCTCCGCAATAAAATTTAATCAATAAAATAAAAAGCAACCCCGTAAAAACAAAGTTTTTGACTATAAATCCCATATATGAGAAATAACTAAAAGTATTGATTATGTTCAAACGCGACAAATATTTACAGACTGAATCTGTCTTAACTCCCATATGCTTTTAACCAGGGGGGGGGGAGAGGGGAAAGGTCTGGTCGCCGAGCTCATCGTGACACGTAAATGTAAACAAAAGCACGCCGGTACACCTGGTTAAAGCACGAGATGTGTTCACCTATGGCTGGGGTGAAGTCAAGTGACCCGTAAAATGTAAACGATAGCGACCGCTACATATAGTTTATATAGATAAACTAAAAATGCATTAATTTAATTATGGTACGTTCGATCGGTCTGAATTTTTGATACGATGCATTGTTAGGTGAGTCAAGTCTATGTGCCAAATTTCAGCTCGATGGCATGACGGGAAGTGGGTCATTTTTACCATTGTTTTTCCACCAGATCGACGTACGAAGAGATGACGACAAGATTTTGAAGTTAATTATAATATAAGGGATTTAATAATGCATTATCAGATGATAATAACAGCTCTCAAAATTAACTTACTTGTTATGATAACATTATTGAATTATTGTGTTATTTACTTAGTAAAACTTACTTTTTTTTTAAAGTGTAATGTGACAGTTTTAAAAATAAAAAAAAATACTTTGAACACTAACTGACCTGTATAAAAAACAGTTTTGGTTTTCCTACGAGGGACCTGCAGTTGTTTCCCCTGAAAGGCTGGAAGAGCTCACTAACTTCAAGACCCGCATCCGTCCCGTAGATGTACTCATGGTCGCCGTGAGAGAGCACAACACACACGAAGCAACTGCTGTCGGAGTGGTCCTCTCTTGAAACTGATTGAGGAAAGTTAAAGTTTAAAGATTATTTTTTTAAATATTTATTTTAATTTTTTTAATCATCAGAAGCGGTTCTCGCCATTTGAATACTAAGTTGCAGTTTATTAATAAAATCGTATTGTTTCAGTTTCATTGACCTTTTTGTAATGATGAGACTTTTTTTTTAAACTCACAATTTGTTAAATTAACTTGCCCATAAAAGGAAAATCCGATAATGAAACGATGGTTGAACAATAGTTTTCAATGAATGTTAAATAGATCTACATTTATTATCATAACATAATTCCAAGTCTTCCTATATTTGAATTGAAGACTATGCCAGACAATGTTCCCTCTAAGTCTAAGGTTTGTTTGTTTCGTATGCAAGGTAAATAACTCGTGTGCAAAGTTGCACAGCATCCATTTTTTGTTCAGTATTTTTACAAAATTTGTTGCGCCATAACTCTTAAACTACTCCGCGGCGTCAGTCAGATATCTGCGCGACCGCGCAGCTTAGAGGGAGCATTGGTGCCTGACCAACATTATTGTTTGACACGCCGTGTCTTACCTTCGTCTAGCTCTGTCCTGATCTCGTCAGCTGTCAGATTATCTCGCCGTAGTATTTTCTCAAAGCCCATGGACCTCAACAGCCTCTCCATACGCTCGGCGTCTACATCGGAGCCGTCCCTCTCCGGGAGATCGTAGCGTAGAAACTTCTCGTTGTTTATGATGACTGCAGTGCCACGTTTGGGGTAGTCCATTCTGTAGCACTGGAGCTCCTTTATTCTGGATGACATTGCTAATAAACTCTAACAGGATTTGAGATTGTGGATAGGTGGTTGTGAGTTGAGATTCAGAATGGGTGGCGAAGAGGCGATGTGTTGTATCGTGGCTAAATGAAGAAACAAAACAACATCAGTTAACTAATAGGCTTTGAACAATTATAAAACTACATAATACTCTGGGGAAATAGAAGGCCAAACTAAAGTTACTCTGTAATAGTATCAATATTATAAATAACATAACCTTTTTAAAATTCCCGATTTAATGATTTTTAAAAAAATAAAATATATAAACACTCGCTTTTAAAAAAAAACACTCTTATCTTATACATTGCATGCTGGTCTTGCTGTTGGAAAGTGACGCAGCGTTCACAGGCCACGGATATGAGGGACCACGCTATGCAGCGTTCACAGGTCACGGCTATGAGGGACCACGCTATGCAGCGTTCACAGGCCACGGCTATGAGGGACCACGCTATGCAGGGTTCACAGGCCACGGCTATGAGGGACCACGCTATGCAGGGTTCACAGGCCACGGCTATGAGGGACCACGCTATGCAGCGTTCACAGGCCACGGCTATGAGGGAGCACGCTATGCAGCGATCACAGGCCACGGCTATCGGCTATGAGGGACCACGCTATGCCAAGCCGCCTTTGTTTCCCTGACTTATTACTAGTGTCAGATACTCATTCGGAGCTGGTTGGACTCAGGGACACCCTTACCCACGGGAACAAATCACTTACTTTACAGAAATTTGAATGTGTGACCCTGGGGGCGCCAGTGGAGCGCGCATTTGACTGTGCGCCAGTGGAGCTCGCATGCCGCTCGACCACCGTGTATTATATTATGGTGTTGTATTTCCAAATTAGAAGTAATTTCCTTATGTATTATTACTACTGTATTATTTGTTCTTCTATCCTGGAGTGTTCCTAGGTTTAGTAATTTGACTATTGGAGTAACTATTGTCTGTTGTGAATATTCACTGTTAATGAATCTTGCAACTCTATTTTGAATGCGTTCTAGTTTATCTGTTTTCTTTGGTGGATGGGTCCCGTACAAAAGATGGATATTCTAGAACAGGTCTGACCAGAGGCGTCACTAGGTTTGGTGTAACCCTGTGTGGCAGCTCATGGTGTCACCCCCTCACGACTTACCCCATAGACGTCCTTCGTGTCTGCCAGTGCCAAATAACGGGAAAATACAGAACTTAACATTTTGGTGTCCCCCACTTGTGATGGTGTCACTCGGTGTGGTCCGCACCACCCGCCCCCAGTGACGCCACTGGGTCTGACCAATGTAAAGTAAAATCTTATTATTGATATAAATTAATCTGACATTAAAATGGGTGAGACATTAAACATCATAAATAAATACATGAGTCGTGAGAAAGAATGATTAATGAGATTAGAGTATATTGAATGTTTTATTTAAATGCCTGTTTTTTCAAGTAACTAGAATAGCACAGACACAAGCACTATTTCAGAAATGATCAACTTTGGATCATGGGAAGTAACTGGCATCGTTACCGGGATATTTGCAATGTTATTTCTACTTTATTTCATCGACCATTAGACCCAGCAATAACTGAGAGGGGTAACAGGAAATATGAGAGTTAGAACACGTGACGTTCTTGTTGGACGCTAACAAAGACACGTTGATAGATAAGCTTAGTTAAACATTTCACAACAAGAAATGTGTCATGTTAATTGAATGAGGGATCTAGAAGGGGGTTGGGTAAGCGTATAAATTTACGTCAGCCGGTGGGTAGGGGGGGATTATAAAATGTGTCACGAGATTTTATCTTCGTCGTCTGCTCACAGGGAGGTCAGGTCGGATGACATTTTCTAGGGGATAATTCATCACCGTGTCTCTCATGCAAAACCTCTGTAAATAATTTCGAATCACAAAAGTTCTTTAATATTTAGGTTATACTCTATAGTGACAACTTTATCATATCCTCTACCAAAGCCACTCGTTATATTCATCCCTTTCATCATCCAAAATACGTAACAATTATCACCATGAAACACATGTTGGTGCGCACCTACTACCGTGCGCATTAGTAGAGTACTCAAAAAATTCTTTAAACATAATCTCGTAAATGAGATGAGATACCATCCAAATACTTGATTTTAGTAAACCTAGAATAGACTTGACCTTTCTTGTTATGTTATGTTGCCCTGAGACTGAAGTTATTCAATAGATGTTCCCACCCCACCCCACCATACGGCTGTGACTCAAACACTCCTTTTAGAGATTATATTAAAAAACTGGGTCAAAGCTCTTTTAGTCGATATATAGGTCCGGTAGGTGAGATTAACTCAACCTACGCGATATAAACTATTTTTAAAAAAAATCTTAGAACCGAAAAATTGCTCGACACGTAGACGTATCCTGGTTGTAAGAGGGCACACGATAAGAGGGTAATTTGAAATTTTCAGCTCGTCCAAAATTATTCCGGTCTTTTTCTAACAAGTGCGAGCGTATGTAATAAGCCCTGATTAAACCCTAGATCAAACCTACATATTTATTTTTATATTTTTATTTTATTTCGGACATACAACATCTTTACTATTATGTAATACGTTACGTACTAAAAAAAACAAACAAATGGAATTATAATAATAAGAACTAGTTTGTGGACAAAGACTTAATACGTTTTTTCCCCTCAACTACTAGGATGAGAGTATGTCTCTGATAAAATAGGTATAAACTATCTATATCCCTAAGTCCCTAAGTAACTTACAAGTAAAATTAATTTCAATAATTTCGTCTGTTCATCATTTCATCCAGAAATTGTCTTGAGACTGACTGCGAGTGTTTATTTAATTATGTCCCTTTATCGTGCTGATGATCTCCCTTAGTTTGAAGTTAAACCTTAGTTTGAATGGCAAGGTAGTATTTACTAGTAGTATCCAGGAGTCCAGGAGGTTGAAATAACGTCATTGACTAATGAGGCGTCCATAAATGACGTCACCCAAATTTGGTTGACCCCCCCCCCACTTTCCTCAATTCGTCACACGTCGTCACAAAAAGTTAGACCCCGTCCCAATATGACTTCACAAAGCTTTGCCGCCCCCTCCCCCCATAAAAGCCGTATTTTCTGTTTGAAAATGAGCATATTTCAAAACACGTTTTTTAAATGTAAGTATTTATTCAGTGTAAGGCTACAATCTTATATAGTAAAGGCGAATGCAAAGTACTGCTCTTTTTCTATATTTAGATTGGCGAACAGTTCACCCAATATGAGAGTAGTGAGTAGTGAGTAGAGCATTATCGTGGCTGGAAGCAGGAATCACTAACTTTAGCGTCATCAATGAATATATACACAGGCTTTTGTCTTTTTCATTTGTCTTAAATTTTGGTGACCTATTTCTCAAACAAATGCAACTTACCTATACATTTTTGCTAATCTATTTATCGGATCCTACGCGCGTGGTCTATTTGTTCCTTTTATGCGCCCGCAGACTTAAAAGTAAGAATGATTTTGTCTGTTCCAAGAAATGTATCGCAAATAAAGTTATTGCTGAGAACATTGGTCAACAGTTTAATACAGTTTCGAAAGAAATTTTAATAAAATCTTTAAAATGAATATAAATGTTTAAGTTTTTAATGAAACTAAAAAAACTCGCACGTCCACAATTAGTGAAAGACAAAGACTTAAGAAAGATCGACTGCCTTACCTTTATTTCACCTGCTATGACCATCAGCGACAGTTATCAATCTTATTACAGATAGATGTGTTTGAGGCGTAACGAAAGGGACTTCCCTTTATACGACTGGCAAATTTGTCGTTTGAAGTCACGTGCCTTTCTTTTATTCGGGCTATTGAAACTTCTCAGAGGCGTATCTGAAATATTTCGCCGGCTGGGGTATAATGTATTGTTAGCTCACTCTCCCTCATTTAAACTTTGAAGACAATTATAGAATCAACTAAATACCACCAAAAGATATTCTGGCTTTGTTTTTCTCCCGCTCGCTTGTCACGATTCGTAGAGGGCCCCGACCCGCGGATTCTGTTGTTCACTACTTAGACCGACTCCACCCCGTAAACTGCAGTTCGTCTAGGCAGGTCATAAGGAAATTGATCCGTAAGGAGAGAGTGAGGGATTAGGAAACTTTTAAGGAAATTGAAAGTTATTTGCAAGTGTTTGTGTTATTGAAAACTATTGTTACAGACATCAAGTGGGAGTGGTCTTTATTGATTCTTTCACCTCGGCACAATCTCTTGTACTTGTAGTTTACAATAATTAAAATATGTCTACCTATTTAGCAACGTGTCTTGTGTATTTATTTGTTCCCTATTTGTACAGTAAGATACTGTAACGGGTCATATTAATAACAATGTATTCATAATAGAAATTTAAAATTCAATTAAACCTGCGGTACGTAACAAGCTCCCCCAGTTGGACTTGTGTAAAGGAGATAGTTTACCCTGCACTCCCACAAAGACTACGCCCCTGCGTTTACCCGGTATGGGTTTCCCCACGATTCATGACGCCCTTAAAGCCGTCACAACAGGATCTTGTGATCATCGGGGTTTTCCTCTTTAATGGTCTACTTAAAAATATTGTCTTTTCCAAGCAGTTGGTCCACGGGCCGGAACCGATACAAGGGCATTACTCCGCCCACCAGTTCAAGATGGGTCTTACATGGCCTATACCAACTCAACATGGGTCATACATAACCCACCAACACAACATGGGTCATACATGACCCACCAACACAACATGGGTCATACATGACCCACCAACACAACATGGGTCATACATGGCCCACCAACACAACATGGGTCTTACATGGCCCACCAACACAACATGGGTCTTACATGGCCCACCAGTACAACATGGCTTACATGGTCTTACATGGCCTATACCAACACAACATGGGTCATACATAACCCACCAACACAACATGGGTCATACATGACCCACCAACACAACATGGGTCATACATGACCCACCAGTACAACATGGCTTACATGGTCTTACATGTCCTATACCAACACAACATGGGTCATACATGACCCAACACAACATGGGTCATACATGACCCACCAACACAACATGGGTCATACATGACCCACCAACACAACATGGGTCATACATGACCCACCAACACAACATGGGTCATACATGACCCACCAACACAACATGGGTCATACATGACCCACCAACACAACATGGGTCATACATGACCCACCAACACAACATGGGTCATACATGACCCACTAACACAACATGGGTCTTACATGACCCACCAACACAACATGGGTCATACATGACCCACCAACACAACATGGGTCTTACATGACCCACCAACACAACATGGGTCATACATGACCCACCAACATAACATGGGTCATACATGACCCACCAACACAACATGGGTCATACATGACCCACCAACACAACGTTGGTTATACATCAATACAACATAGTCATACATGGCCCACCAACACAACATAGTCATACATGACCCACCAACACAACATGGGTCATATATGACCCACCAACACAACGTTGGTTATACATCAATACAACATAGTCATACATGGCCCACCAACACAACGTTGGTTATACATCAATACAACATAGTCATACATGGCCCACCAACACAACATGGGTCATACATGGCCCACCAACACAACGTTGGTTATACATCAATACAACATAGTCATACATGGCCCACCAACACAACGTTGGTTATACATCAATACAACATAGTCATACATGGCCCACCAACACAACGTTGGTTATACATCAATACAACATAGTCATACATGACCCACCAACACAACGTTGGTTATACATCAATACAACATGGGTCATACATGACCCATCAACACAACATGGGTCATACATGACCCACCAATACAACGTTGGTTATACATCAATACAACATGGGTCATACATGACCCATCAACACAACATGGGTCATACATGACCCACCAACACAACGTTGGTTATACATCAATACAACATAGTCATACATGACCCACCAACACAACGTTGGTTATACATCAATACAACATAGTCATACATGACCCACCAACACAACGTTGGTTATACATCAATACAACATGGGTCATACATGACCCATCAACACAACATGGGTCATACATGACCCACCAATACAACGTTGGTTATACATCAATACAACATAGTCATACATGGCCCACCAACACAACGTTGGTTATACATCAATACAACATAGTCATACATGGCCCACCAACACAACGTTGGTTATACATCAATACAACATGGGTCATACATGACCCATCAACACAACATGGGTCATACATGACCCACCAATACAACGTTGGTTATACATAAATACAACATAGTCATACATGGCCCATCATATAACAAGACCAGAGTTGATTTTGTTCACTTTGCAGTCTCGTTTACGTTTAACCATTTCGAAGCATTTTCTGAAGTGTTAGTGGTTTTTAAATCCCAGATATTAACTTCCCCGTCTTGTCGTTCTGTCTCTCTGTCGTGGTCCCGCCCGCCAGAAAAACAATGGTAAAAAATTACCCACTTCCCGTGATCCTATCGAGCTGAAATTTTGAACATAGACTTGTGTCACGTAACAATGCATTGTCTGAAAATTTCAGATCGATCGAATGTACCGTGATTAAATTAATGAATTTTTAGTTTATCTGTATGTATCTCTATGTAGCATGTCTGCTACAGTTGACCTCCACGGGTCACTGGAGTGAGTTTCACTCCAGCCCTCGAGATGTCGCGCGAGCGTATTATATTGAACATAATAAATACTTTTAGTTATGTCTCACATATATGGGATTTATAATAAAAAAGCTTGTTTTTACGGGTTGTTTTTATTTTATTTTAACGAGTGAATGAGCGTGTGGAGTTCAAGTAGCAAAACATAAAATTTATTGTATCGTTGTGCCCCAATGCCTGGAGTCGGAGATGGGGCCGGTTGCGACTCCATTGTAGGTAAAAAAAATAATTTTTTGCCCAGTTGGCGAAATAGAATGAGGTCATGTGGTCGAGTCAAGTGACAGAATTTCCATGACAGCAATAACAGCCAATGGTAGTGGGTGTGGGACACTCAGAGAACCAAGACCCACTTTGGTTGAGTTGAGCTTTCAAGTAAATTCAATGTTAAAAAAATATAAAAAATAATGCATTGAAAAAGGGAGTGGGGAAGGTCACTTTTGGGAAGTGGTTATAACTGATGGGGTTTTCCCGTTTGTAGAACAATATCGACAGAGGCAACTTTTCAATGAATGATTAAACTTAAACTAAGTATTATAAAAATTTTAAAAACGTAAAAAACCAAGTTTTTGACTATAAATCCTTTATGTATGAGAAGTAAATAAAAGAATGTTCATTAAAATACGCAGCGCAAGACCATCCAAAAATACAAAATTGCAGTTGTGTCGTAAAACATGTTTAATATAATGCGCACCGATGAGGAATATGTTTATAAAAAGAGTTGTCAATAAAATACGCACCTTATTGCGCGACAGAAAGGTTGTTCAATATAATACGCACAGCGACGCTCTATCTCCAAAAAATAGCATGATACATAGGAATAAATAAAATAATCTAAAAATCAATAATTTAATTACGGTACATGCGATCGATCTGAAATTTTGATACATTGTTTTTATTATTGGTACAAAACTGCCTGCAAAATTTCAGCTCGATAGCTTACGAGGAAGTGGGTTAAAAATCGATCAAAAGTTTTGGCGACAAGCAATCAAGCAATCAAGGGTGCAGACACCATGAGTTAATATAAAGGATTTAATTACAGCAGGAGATAGTGATTCAGGGACAATAATGAATTAAACAACCCGTAAAATCAAAGTTTTTGACTATAAATCTATGTATATAAAAATGAAAGCATGTATGTATATCCTTTATAGCTGACTAAACCAGGGGAGGATTAAGACTGCACGGGGCCCCTGGCTGCAATTCAAACTGGGGCCCTATGGGGCCGTCCATAAAGTACGTCACGCTCCGAGGGGGGGGAGGGGGTCTAAGAAAATGTGACACTTTGTGACAGGGGGTCAGGGGGTCAGGCCATGTGTGATGTCACACATTTATTTTTAAAAATTTTTTTTTCTAATTTATTTATATTTTTTAGTAGAATTTAAATAGCTTTTAAAATAATTTTCAAATTTTTTTTGAAAAATTAGAATTAGTTTTATGTCAAAATAGCATGAAATGCGTATCTCCTGAATGTGTTCTTCATAAATCTGAAATGGATGCAGCAGGACTAATATTACAAATATAAGGATCAGGTATGGTTTGACAATCATGTTCGCACCAGCCAATACTTCACTCAAATTGTTAAATATCAGGACATGAAATGGTGCGACAAAGCAAGAAGCTCATATTTCAACGTTTTACCTTCAAGATTCTTCCCCTCCTCCAATCCCAATCAACCAAATAGTTGATGGACTCCAAGCTTCAGAAAGATGCAGATTCTCATAAATGTCCTTCCTTGATTGTAGCACAAACTCTCAAATTTGATGACATTATGCCAAGATCAACAGGAGTTTTCAAAGTACAACCATATGATTACCAGCTTATTTGATCTACTTTGCAAAGTAGGTCACTTATATTTAGCTTCACAAACAATTTTGAAGAAACATACAGGACAACACAGAGCTCGGGCTCAGGAGAATGTGCCCACCCAAACTGTTCCAGAATCAACTCAGCTAAAAAGCATCCGTCCTTTGAGAATCACTTCTAGAAGGCAAAGAGAACCTATGGCAGTTATTGCCAGAAGAGAAAATGCACATACAGAGGCTGTTGAGTGGCTAGATGAGGACGAGTTGATCTGTCTGCAATTATCCTTCCAGGAAACGATGATGGTGAAAGAATGATGTCAGTCGTAACTATGGATGAAAACTTCATTTCACCTTTGTAAGATGATGTCCAGTGAATATTTTTGAATGAAACATAATTCATAGGACCATAATAAACAGATTAAATATAGCACAAGAGTTGGTCACATAATTTGTCAATCTAGTCTTTTTTTTAAAAAGTCAATTTGTTTTGTTTTCTTTGTTTTCCATCCATCCATCCATCCATCCATCCATCCGTCCATCCGTCCGTCCGTCCGTCCGTCCGTCCGTCCATCCGTCCATCCGTCCGTCCGTCCGTCTGTCTGTCTGTCTGTCTGTCTGCCTGTCTATATATATAAATTAGTTTAAGTGTGAGAAAATAACTGGATTTTGACCAAACTAAGTATATAAAACTTAAGAGCCTACATTAAATTACTATAGGGCACATAAACCTAATGTCCATTTCCTCGGGGCTAGGGGCCTTAAATGTGTTTTTAATAAACTTTTAATATTGTATTCCCCCTACAATTTTACACGATATTGAGAAATACAGATAAATATTTTTATATATTTGTTATGAAATTGATTGAAATGAAAAGATTTTCAAACTTCATATGTTAAACTGATGGGCCCGATGATCCTTAATGTAATTTAGATAAACTAAAAATGCATTAATTTAATTACGGTACATTCGATCGATCTGAAATTTTGATACAATGCATTGTTAGTCGACACGAGTCTATGTGCAAAATGTCAGTTCGATAGCATCACTGGAAGTGTGTCATTTTTTACTTCTGTTTTTCCGCCCGACCGACCGACCGCGAACCCAAGAGACGGCGGTTAAATTAACGGTGCATTGTTAGGTGACACGAGTCTATGTGCCAAAGTTCAGCTAGATGGCATCACGGGAAGTGGGTCATTTTTTACTTTTGTTTTTCCGCCCGACGACGAACGACAGACAAGATTTCGAAGTTAATATAAGGGATTTAAAAATTATCCTAGCTATTGATAGTAACATCTGGACAATAATTTTTGACGGCTGTGTGATAAAAATGCCTCCCTGTCCCCCAATAATAAGAAACAATGGCCATCTGGGTCTGACATGGTGTTAAAGAAATGGAGAGGGGGTGAGGCAGGGATGAGGGAGGGAAAGAGAGAGGGGGCAGACTGAAGAGAGAGAATTGAAGTGTTTTAGTGTTTACAATTCTGTCGATGCAATTTTATTTGCATTCCCTCCAAAATAGGGCTAGCAAAATGTTTGCGTGCAGGTTTTAATGGTGTTGACTTTTGAAATAGAATTCTTGATCCTTGATTTATTTGCTTGAAGTTGTCCACATATCAACAGTAGGGGCTATTGAATTGTTAACAACAAAATTACAACATTAAAAGTTAGCTCTATTATTGGATTTAATCCACGGGAGGGTTGGTAAAACCGCCCATGACGTGATTACCGCCATACTTAAAACTTTCTAAACCTTACTTACCATGACAACACTTTCATCGCACCTAGTACAACAATCTATGTTATAATGGTTACCTTCCAATCCCTTAACTTTTCTGAACCTTACGTACATAGAAAACATTTTCATATCTCCTAGACAAAACAATGCCTAGGTTGGAGTACACCCTTACTTATACAACTTTTTTCTACAAAACCAAAGAACAACCTATTCGTAGTTAGGGGCCATTGTGGACAGCACATAAAACTAAATACAGCTAGTCTTTACTGAGGACTTTCTATCACACCTATTAACAACACGATACTAAAAGGGGAAAAACTTAGAGCCTTAATGTAAAAAAATCCTGTCTTGTGACAGTGTGAGTTCCTCTTTGTAAAACATAACTCTAAACCTCAGCGCTCACTTTACTCAAACAAAAAATGGTTTGTAAGTCGTCCCGTGTATGGACCTTAAAGATGGGAAACGAGGCGCTAACTTTTTGGTTTATTGTACCGGTTTGTTGTATACATGTGAAAAACATATAATGAACAAACAACACCAACCCTAGGGACTTGATGAAACGAACAAACTACTGCAGCCACTATAATTCTTAACACAAAAGTCAGGAAGACCCCTTTTTTAATAATGTTATTTAAAGATACCACTCAGCGATAGGTCACAACCTAATAAAAAGAAAATCAATTCCCGTCCCCTAAATTTCCACACCGCGTTGTGGCCAACAGATGTTTAACTATCGCAAACGCGAAACTTTTCAACCTGTATATAGGAATCTAGCCGAGTAGTTGACCTATTTTATATTTCATCAGTCTGCGTTTTTTCGCATGCAGCTTAAACCATCTGTTTCCCTTCCCTGATCAATAACACTCTCGCGTCTATTAACATCATCTGGTGACCAACTAGATACCACATCATCTGGTCGCTAGTGTTCCAAGTATAAACATAAGCCTGTAAATCATTACAAATCACTTGTAATAACCCTTGTGATATACTTTAGTTTCCTAAACTTTCACTACAACTATCAACTATTTTCACATATTTTCCCTTCCTCAAAAATTACCTACCAATTTAACAACTACTGACTTAAAATTTTTGAAGTTTTAACCAAAACCATAAATAGTAACCTTCCTTATAAAAATGTACAAGAGAGCCCATATTTTACACTTAAATTTTGATTTAAAAACTAGACAACAAAATACAATAGTCAGAAAAACTTGTTTACAAAATTAAAATTACTTTACAGAATAATAAAGTGAAATTACTTTTCAAAAGCTACTCTAGCGAATAAAAAACCCTTCAGTTGAAGATTATTTACAACAACCGCTGAATGGTTGAATTACAAAACCCAACCCACATTATCAAAGTCTACCTGACACTAGTAGAACATTTTTTCACGTTTAAATAATGTAACTCAATAGAGCTAAAAATCTATCGCAAAAAATGCTCCAAGTAGCGTTTAAAAAAAATACCGAATTTGACACCGATACTATATGGAGAAACAAAAACAAACAAACACTTTTGAACTTTATAAAACTGTCCGCGCCATTTTAAAGATAAGTACCTCTTGAACCTAGAAATCTGTCCCTGGACTTAAGCTGAGAATCGCTAATTAAGAAAAATACAACCAAAAAGAACAATTAAGAAAAAACACTAAGAAAATGACTCCCTTGAAATTAGAAATCTGTCCCTGTCCCTAAGAGGAGAATCCGTAAGTAACAGAAACAAAAAGACCATTTGAACTTATAGAATCGTGCTCTACACTAAGATGAGAATCTTTAGTTAAGAAAATAGCATGATAAAAAAAAGACAACGAAACTTAGAAAACTGTGCCCGATCTTAAGATGAGAATTCGTAAGTAACAAAAATCTAAAACAAAAAGACCCATCGATCTTCAACACTATTCCCGACAATATATTGAAAATCTCTAGTTAGGAAAAGAAACAAACACGAGTCCCCTTGAACCTAGAAATCTTTCCCTGGACAAGCTGAGAATCCATAATTAAGAAAAATACAACCAAAAAGAACAATTAAGGAAAAAAAAACTAAGAAAATGAATCCCTTGAAATTAGAAATCTGTCCCTGTCCCTAAGAGGAGAACTTCTAAATAAGAAACACAAAAACAAAAACAAAAAAACAAGACCCCTTCAACTTATAAAATATTGTCAAGGGTAGAAGAGCAGATCTAATTGTGAAAAAAAATACAACCAAAAAGACCATTGAACTTTATAAAACTGTCCGCGACAGTAAGATAAGTAATAATAATAATTTGTTCACTTATATAGCGCAGTACTCCAGCCTACAGCTGGGCTCACAGCGCTTTACAAACATGTTCAACAACTACATAAATTAAACACATTGCAATCTAAATCTTCCTAAACATAGTTACACACACAAAATTTCATATAAATGTTCTGAAATGGACACATCACCGTCATATTCTGTTAATTTGATAAAGCAATCCTTGGCGAAACAGGAATCCATGATGAAGATCCTGATCCAGAAATAATAAGACAAATACACACAATAAAATCAAGAGTTCAAGGCTATGCATGCCTGTTAGGTGTAGCCTCGTTCTCAAGATTCCACCAAGAAGTTTTATCGCAATGGTCGTCCCGTTGTCAGTCTGTATCACTTCCATCAGGTTGTACCTCTAAATAATAAACTTTAAAAAAAACACGAAGAAAATACTCCCTTAACCGTATAAAATATTACTACTACTAGATGATCACATCTAGTTAAGAAAAAAAACATACAAGACCTCTTGACTTACACTCTATACTTTCATGAGCTCAACTACTTTGTTTTTAAAAAAAATACTATGAATATATTAAAAACTATTAAAAGGAAGAAAGGAAACACCCTTAAACTTAGACAATAATCCCGATACTAAGATCAGTAACATGGCTACAGCTGTTAAATACACTTAGTGGAAACAAAGCATGGCTAACGCTGTCAAATAAACTTAGTGGAAACCCTAGAATTAAGAAGCACTACGAACAAAAAATACCTTTCCATAACATAGACCCCCACACTAAGATGAAAACTGCTACTTTAGTTTAAATAAGTAAAATGTAAAAAAATCTATCTGTGGTAAAATTTTGAGATCTCTAGGACCATCAGAAGTGGTTTAATTTTACGTTTCAAGATTTGAAGGAAGGATGGATGGATGGATGGATACAACATACAAACAGTGTGACTTAAATAAAAGCGTGTAAAAATCATATAAAACTACTAAAATTATTTAAATTTACAAAGAAAACAACCTTAAATTAACAACCAACATCTGCAATTTCACCCATCCATACTCCTCTCCTCATTTGTCTTATTGATTTTAACCTAAACCAACTCATTACTTGTCGTGGACCTCAACTAATTTATTAAAAACTTCCATAAATCAAGCGGTAACATACGGTCATCCAAACCCCTCTCCTCGTTTGTACTATCGATTTTAACCTAAACCAAAGCATTCTTAATCCACTTCGTCACTTCCTGTACATACATTATACCACCACACCTATACTAACATCAGATCAACTGTCAAACCCGCGCTTTTTTCCACCGCTCCTAAATGTTTCTAATTAATTTTAATATATACTAAACCATTCTTGATGTAACCTATACCATCGTCTGCCACCACTATGTTATTATAATTAAATTCACCACCAACAAAACCTGTCCAGCAGAGTACCCCAAATAAAATACATCGCTTAACAACATGAAACACATAAAAACCGTAATTAAAACCCTTAAATACTATCATTTAACAAATAAAATACAATTCAAAATAAATAAAAATAGCTTGAGAACCTTTAAATACTAGCATTCAAAAATACAATAAAAATAAAAAAATATATATAAATAATTTGAGGACCATTCAAAACGCAAAATAAATTTTAAAAAAATTAAATATAAAATTAAAATTATAAAAGGGGAAGTAACTTAACCATTAAATACAAATACTCCATTATTGTCCTTTAAACACCACAAATTTGAATTTGTGCACTATTTTCCCTGTACTGACGTGATAGCAAAATGAGCCCCTACATGACCTAAAGCACCAAAAGATTTAGCATGAATTCGACGTGTTTTATGCAACATGTCATCGAACAATTTGAAAAAGAATGAACTTAAGCCTTAATAGCTTAATTCTCATTTATGATAGTCTGCACGTTGCATAAACATGTGTTGATAATGGCAGCCATCCTTTGTTTCAACGGTTTTCAAGTTGATAGTAATTTAATAAATGTATATCCTGACTTACAAGCATATAGCAGTGTGGGTAGCACCACTGCCCTGTACACTTTAAGCTAGGTCTGGATAGTAATGCTTCTTCTGTTCCAGACATTAGGGTACAACCGCCCGAAAGTGGAGCTGGCTCTGGCAATTCTGACGTTCACTTCATCATCGATGGTGACATTTTGAGACAGTGTGCTGCCTAGGTATGTGAACCGTTGCACTGTGTTGAGTCTCTGGCCGTTGACAGTGATGTTGGGCTCTACGTAGGGCCTTCCAGGCGCGGGCTGATGGAGGACCTCAGTCTTCTTAGTGTTGATTGTAAGACCAAAGTTTGTGCAGGCGCTGGAGAACAGGTTTACACTGCGTTGCATGTCGGCTTTTGAGACAGCGTTGAGGGCACAGTCATCAGCAAACAGCAGGTCTCTGATGATGTCTGTCATAACCTTGGTTTTTGACTGGAGCCTCCGAAGGTTGAACAGTTGCCATCTATGCAGTACTTCAGGTTGACACCAACATCCTCGTCTCTGAAGGCCTCTGTCAGCATGGTGGAAAACATGAGGCTAAACAGTGTTGGTGCCAGGACGCAGCCCTGCTTGACCCCGTTTGTGACTGTGAAAGGATCAGAAAACTCTCCGCTGTCCTGGACTCTGGCCTGCATGCCCTCATGGAATTGTTGCACCAAGACGATGAATTTTCTTGCGCAACCGTACATGGCCATGATCTTCCACAAGACCCTCTCTGCCAACAGTGTCAAAAGCCTTGGTCAGGTCGACATAGGTTGAGAACAAGTTCTACTCCTTACATTTCTCTTGCAGCTGCCTGGCAGCGAACACCATGTCGATGGTTCCTCGCTCTTTTCGGAATCCACACTGACTTTCAGACAGGAGTCCTTGGTCAAGGTGGACTGTGAGGCGGTTTAGCGGGATTCTGGCAAGGATCCTTCCTGCGATAGAAAGCAGGGATATGCCTCTGTGGTTTTCACAAGCCTGTCTACTTCCTTTTCGCTTATATAGATGTATGATGGTGGCATGTTTGAAGTCATGCAGGATCGTCTCTTGCTGCCATATCAAGAGAAACAGATGGTGGAGCCTTTTAGTCAGGGTTGTTCCACCCTCCTTGAAGACCTCAGCTGGTATGGCGTCAGAACCAGGTGCTTTGCCACTGGAGAGAAGATAAATTGCTTTCTGGGTCTCGAGTAAGGTTGGGGGTCATCCAGTGCTTTGTTTGTGGGCACTTGGGGGAGACGATTGATGGCTTCGTCGTTCATTGTCGAAGGGCGATTTAGGACGTCATCGAAATGTTCGACCCACCTCTCCAAGATCTTCTCTTTGTCTGTGATGAGAGTGTTACCGTCTGCGCTGAGGAGGGGGTTTGATTCTGAGGGCGTGGGGCCATATACTTCTTTCAAGGCATCGTAGAAGTTTTTATAGTCACGCCTGTCTGCATAGCCTTGCATCTCGTCAGCTTTGTTGCCGAGCCAATCGTCCTGCATCTGACGGAGCTTCTGCTGAAAAGTCTTGCTTTTGTTGTTGAGTGCATCTCTCCTTGCCATGTACTTGGGGTTATTGAGGTAAGCTTGGTGAAGGTGGTGTTTTTCATCCAATAACTGCTTGAGGTCTTCGGAGTTCTCATCGAACCAGTCCTTACGTTTCCTGGTCTGGGGCCCCAGGGTCTCTGTAGCTGTGGTGTAAATCAGCTCTCTTGGTGATGCAAGAAAGCTTAACCACTTTCATACAAGTCTCAGGAAGATTCTCGGCATAAAGTGGCAGAACAAAATTCCAGACACAGTGGTACTGACCAAGGCAGGTCTCCCCAGCATCTTCACCCTCCTGATGCAGACCCAGCTTCGCTGGGCAGGGCACGTTGTCCGAATGCCAGACGAGAGACTGCCAAAGAGAATCTTCTGTGGTGAGCTCCAGTTTGGCCAGCGGTCCCGCGGTGGGCAAAAGAAACGCTTCAAAGACACACTGAAAGCCTCAATGAAAGCGTTTGCCATCAATCCAGACAAGTGGGAACGGGCTGAAATGGACCGATCCACCTAGCGCTCTTCCATCCACGAAGGTGCCAGGTCATGCGAGGCAAACCGGATCACCGCCGCAGAAAAGAGGAGACAAGCCCGAAAGGCCCATGCTGTCAACCCTGCTGGAGATGTCCCACTCGTCCCTTCTGTTCCCGAACCTTTCGTGCAAGGATCGGACTCATCAGCCATCTGCGCACGCACAGACAACCATCGGATGACTAGAGTGGTCCTCGTCGTATCGACGGACGAACGAAAAATCCTGACTTAAGTCTAAGTTTTATTAAAGAGAACATAACATTTAATATAAAAAGTCATGTTTATTTATTTTTTAAAATAATATAGTAACTATAGTAAGTACATGTGTAAATTTATGCTCAAATTTTAATTTAAACTAATGGCTCAGGTGAGTCTGCTTATTTGTTGCAAGTTTATCAAGTCATAGCTCGATTGAGGGAAGTGCTACTCGTAATGGAGAAGAAACATCCATACGGTTCCTGTACTTTGCCTTAATTAGGCTCATTATTGAAAAACCACTCCCACATAGGTAAGATAAAGGAAAGAAGAGCCTAGAGAGCAATTTCGGCAAGGGAATCCAAAAGGATTTCCGAAATTCATTTTTAAACCTTCATCCGCAGCTAACTCCAGGAAGTTATCTTCCAGTTACAGACAAGTCAACCTTCGAAGCAATAAATTGATTGCTTATCATCCATTACCTTACCGTGGGTCATCTTCTGTTGGAAAGCAGAACTCAAAATTGTCAAATAATTCTGTCAAGTGCTCAGTGATGACTTTTTGTTAAGGTGTAACATCAAGCTGTTCATCTGCAATATCGATAGTTATTGCTTAATTGTGAAACATATCGAAACAATCTGCTGACTTTCGACTCTTCCATGCTGTCCATCAATCTTATCTGCCATTGTAAATAATGGAGCCATCATTCATTCCATGGAGATATTGAGCTCATTAAAAATGGCTGTCCAATATACATCTCAAAATAGTCGAGACCAATCTGGCTTTTTCTCCTGTAGAAACTGGTCGAGCTCTCTTCGCAATTCTAAAACTCTTGACAGTACTTTGTCTCGAGACAACCAACGCACATCAGTATACATTAAGTTTGTGTTGTACATCCATTTCGTCACATAAATCAGCAAATAATCTTGAATTTAAAGCATTTGTCTTGACATGGTTCACAATTCTTAGAACTTCGCTGACCACGTGGTTTAGCTCTGTTGACATTTGCTTGCTGGCTAAACTTTCACGGTGAATAAAACAGTGGGTTAATTTGCATTCTGGTCCTAATTCATTAATCTTATTGACAACTCCGAAACGCCGCCCAGACATGGCCACAGCGCCATCCGTACACACACCAACACACTATTTAAATTCTGTCTGACATTTGCCAAAAATGTAATCGTGAATGGCCTTGAATATTTCAGAACTAGTTGTATTAGTTGGTAATGAAGTAGAAAAGAAATACTCTCCCTTCAAGTCATAATATGATATATTGATATTAAACGACGCGGGTTGACAATGTTATAGATTCTCTTATTGGTTCTCAAACTTGATGAAAACTTAAGGATTATAATCTATTGTTCATTTCTTGATAAATTCCGCGGACCGGCAGTTGATGGTCCACGGACCACTACTTTGAGAAGCACTGCTATACAACACAATGTTCTCTGACTCCACTAAACAATAAGACACGCGATGAGTAAAAATAAAAAAGAACATGTTCAAAATGCCATGTAAAGTGAATACATGATTCAACGGATCATCATAGACTCAATGATGGCATACACTCAGAAGACGAGAACCAGCAACCAATAACAAAATTGTATCTGGTCGTCCTGCCTATAAGGCCTCTTTTTGAGATTTCAGAGGCAGAACTTTGTGAACACTGGACAACGTATTTCTTCATTGTTTTTTTTGGTTGGTATTTTTTCTGTTTATTTTGTACTGGTGATTATTGAAATTTGTTGGCAAGTTATGAGATTAGTTTCACTCATGGGCGCACGTTTTAATGTGAATTTAATTGAAATACTTTCTTATCTTATCTATTAAAGACGCCCCTTCTACACAGAAGATTATTGCGTCCTACGCTTATCCATATTTGTATCTAGAGTTCCATTTCTAATATAGTTTTAAATGTTGATAGTGTGTTGGTTTTCCCTGGTTTGATCAGGAAAATAATGCAACGCCCGAATTCCAGACGGGAAAAACGAGAATTGTGCATGTATTTTCTCGTGACCCGGAAAAACGGCCCAGGCTAAACGGCCCCGGCTAAACGGCCCCGACATACCGGCAACGGTCAAAACGGCCCGCAGACGTTTAAAAAAATAAAAAAATAAAAAATTAATTTGTTTAAATTTGCCTTTTGAACTTTTGTCAACTTTTTCACCCTTAAAAAAGGGGTGATTTGTAAAATTATTTCTTGCGATGTTATTATATTATTTCTTTGCTAAACAAACAACCGTGACTTGGTACCATATTGAGTAAAGGCTATTAAATTCTCTCTTGTCATGTCATTATTATTGTTTCTTGTGAACTAAACCTGACACTGAATCGGTGAGTAAAAATACTAATATAATATCTGATTGTATTTTTGACTATTAGCCCAGGGCCGTTTTGACCGGGTCCGTTATGTCGGAGCCCATTTGTCGGGGCCGCTTTGTCCGTGGCCGTTTTGTCGGTTAATCGTATTTTCTTGCATACGGAATTTTTAAAAAGTGTTTTATCACTATAGTTATTAGATATTCCATAGAATGAATTGCGATAAGTGCTTCATAATTAAATTAATATCCATGTAAATATATATCGCTTGAAACCATTAATAATAATTACTTTCAACTATAATTGTTTTAATTTTTTTTTCAAACTGCTATCAATGTATATAATTTTGAAAGTTGAAGTTTTCAATTTAATTTAAGTCTGAAGAGTTAAAATAAAATATTGGTAGGAATATTGTTTTATTTACTCAATGAATATTTAAAAGTAACCTATCAGAATGTTTGGCAAAAGGAAACTTTCTTGGGGAACAATTTGATATAGAATCTAATACACATAAAATCAAAGTTGGCATAAATGTGACTCATTTTAGGTTTGTTAATGATTTGTTAGAACCAAATATCGCAAACAAAACCATATAAAAACATAATCGATTATATTTTTTAAAATCATATAATCATATATATATTTACGCTCAATTATCGCTGATTGTGGCCTAACGCTAAATCATAATCCTTTTAGTTTCCAGATTAACATTAACCATACAACGCACGAACCTATGACGTCAGCATTTGTGTTGTAAACAGTGCTGACTGACTCAAAGAGTTATTTTTTTGGTGCAGTAATTTGGTTTCGCTGCTTTCTAAAATTACTTTAAAAATCGTGTGGTGATTAGCACTGTAAAAAATATTATATACATACTTTGTGTACATTTCAGGAAAAATTTCGTATTTATCATACAAGGATAAGTTACTTGGACTTTTGACCAAAAAAAAACCCTATTATAAAATACTTTGTGTACATTTAGAAAGTTTAATATTACGTATTTATCATACCAGGACAAGTTAGTTGGGCTTTTGAAAAAGGTTGGCGCCGTAGGCGCCCTTAAAAATGGGGGCGCCTCAGGCACCACGGCGCTGCAGCACAAACTAGTTATTTACATAAAGATAGTAAGATTTAAAAAGTAGCCGTGAAATCAGTCATGAAACGATCACAAATGCAATAACTATTCATGACGTCATTACATGATCCACGAACTAACTCTTGTTTCATATTCAAAATATTGATTTGAATTACTCCAGTTGACTTTAGACTCAATTTGGAAGACTGTTAGAATTTTAAAAATAACAGAAGAAATATAAATGTAACTTCTCACAGATCTCTGCCAATATTGTTCCGAAAGTTCAACTCTTCTGCTTTAGTGCAATAAGTTCAACTCTACTGCTTTAGGGCAATAAGTTCAACTCTACTGCTTTAGTGCAATAAGTTCAACTCTACTGCTTTAGTGCAATAAGTTCAAATCTACTGCTCTTTAGTGTAATAAGTTCAAATCTACTGCTTTCGTGCAATAAGTTCAACTCTACTGCTTTAGTGCAATAAGTTCAACTCTACTGCTTTAGTGCAATAAGTTCAACTCTACTGATTTAGTGTAATAAGTTCAACTTTACTGCTTTGAGGCCGTCCATAGATGACGTCACGCGATTTTGGCCGATTTTTACCCCCCCCTCCCCCCTCGTCACACTTCGTCACAAAAAACTTAGAGCACCTCCAATATGACGTCACAAAGCTTTGGAAACCCCCCCCCCATACAAGCCATATTTTCTTAAAACATATTATGATATAATATGTTTTAGGAACTTAAACATTACTTATGCAAGTACGTGTTTTATGTTATTGTACTGATGAAGGAATTAGCCGAAACGTATACTGTCGTGTTAGTTTAAAAATAAAGCTCAAATTTATTGTTTTCATTGCACAATTTGTTTGTGTATTTTGTATTTTAATTGAAAATGAGCATATTGAAACTTTTTTTTCTTTCATTTAAATATGTATTTAGTATCAGTCTGCACCCTAATATCGTAACACGTGCGAAGCCATTGATAATAAATAAATTGAAAGCAATAAAATAGTTAAGTGGAACTTTTATTTAAAGTAGCGTGTTTTGATGTGGCGTCACATTTCTTAAACAACCCCTCCCTCTCGTCACACATTGTCACATGCGTGACCCCCCTCCCCCCAGGCGCGTGACATCATATATGGACGGCCACTTTAGTGCAATAAGTTTAACTCTACTGCTTTAATATAATAACTTCAACTCTACTGCTTTAGTGCAATAAGTTTCAATCAAATATGTTCTACCTAAAGAGCTTTGGTCATGTCTAGTTGGTAACGCTGCCAACGACTCTTGGGCCGCGGGGTATCCGGTTCAAATTAAAACCAAATAGACAAAAGAATCTAAAGACCGAGGTTCTCTCATCTCTGAGAATGATTTGCCTGGTGGTCATTGTGGTAGTGTCATTAACTGATGTCACTTCCACGCCTTATAACGTCAACGTCATTGTGATGGCAGACGATGGCGTCCCGGCCCTGCCTTTTGGAATAAACCGGTCGATGCCGGCTGTCAACATAGCAGAAGAAAGACTGTCCGATATGTACAGGTGCGTTACTTTCATGTTTGTACCAGTGAAATAATATATAGATAGTTAATATATTACTACCAGCATTTCATAATTCTTTTTTAAAAATCCCTTATATTAACTTCACCGCCATCTCTGTCTCTCTCTCTGTCAGTCTTGGGCGGGCGGAAAAACAAAAGTAAAAAATGAAACACTTCCCGTGATGCTATCGAGCTGAAATTGTGTACATATACTTGTGTCACCTAACAATGCATCGTATCAAAATTTCAGATCGATCGAACGTACCGTATTTAAATTAATGCATTTTTAGTGTATCTCTATAAAACATATGTAATTCAATTTCACAGTTTGTTATTGTTTTTCTTCCACGTGCCAGTTGAGTTAACGCATTGACGCCACCCACCGATGTCCCCACACCCTCCCCCTTCCCCCAGTTTTAAAGCCAGGGGAGATAATTCGGTTTCAGTCTGTAAATGTTTTTCGCGTTTGAATATAATCAATACTTTTAGTTATGTCTCATACATAAGGGATTAATAGCCAAAAACTTTGTTTTTAAGGGGTTGATAATTTTCTTGATTTAATTTTCATTGCTGATAATGAAATTCACACAGAAAAAATTGTAACTTTTCACTTTTAAACTTTTTACCTCATCAGTTGGTCCGGTTTATTACTTCCGGGTCGCTTCACAGCAGGTGCTTAAATTACACACGTGCTACTTTTAAAATTGATTTTAAAGTTTCTGAATTTAAAAAATGATTTTCTTAATATCTGTTTGACTTGAGACTATCTTTAATCGTTGGATTCATATTGTTTAATTTTAAAAAACATAAACAACAAACAAACAATAATCTGCAGCAAATAAAATAACTTAAGTATCAGCCAACAATAACATCCACCATCTTGAAGACCAATAAGACGCCCTTATCTTGTTAGAAAATGACGGATTTAAATCATTCAATAGAATATTGTTTCGATATCAACAGTATAATATTGTGTGTTTCTTTTAATTACAAAAAAAAGTGGAATTCTATTCGAACTTTAAAAAAACCATATCATGTTTAGAACGCCTACTAAAATCTAAAACTAATGCAACTCATGAGCAACCACAGTCAGAGGCGTCACTAGGGTTGGTGTCACCCGGGGCGGTAGATCATGGTGTCACCCCTTCACGACTGAAGGGGCCATCCATAAATGACGTCACGCGAGGTCACAATTTTTACCCCACCCTCCCCCAACGTCATACTTTTTCACAAAACTTAGACCCCCACCCATTTTTTTCGATATGACGTCACAAATTTTTGACCCCCCCCCCTCGAAGCCGTATTTTCTAAATAAAATTAGCATGTTGTAAATTATTTTTTTTCATTTAAATATGTATTAAGGGTAAGTCTACACTCTAATATCGCACACAATAATAGTAAACACGTGCAAGCATATATATTCATGTTTATATACAGGTAGTCCTCCGTTTACGACGGTCCCATCCCGACTTACGCTGTTTCGTGGTTACGAAAGTGCCCCATAAAGAATAATATTACACGTTATTCCGTATTTTTTAATGTTTTTTTAATTTGTATTTTAAACTTTTGTTTTTCATGGGGTAACGAATTGATTTTCCAATTTGAAATTTAAAAATTTATAAAAAAATATTGATAATTTTATATTTGAACCCACAACTTTGGTTTGCGAATTTTTCTCATGGTGAAGTTAACAATCAAGTCAGTAAAGCTAAGTAAGCTTACAAGTTCCTTTTTCAATGCTCATTAGAGAGAGTATATTCAGTCTTTGTTGTCCCATGCAAGTTCTAACTCATTTAATATTCTTTTCAACTTTGGAAAGGATCGCTCTCAGCTGCAGTTTGGTGTCATCATTGAGAGATAGATGCGAAGTGCGATGTGTACATTTGTAAATGACTTTGTGAAGTTTAGCTCGTTCATAAGCAGCAAAATTTTTAGCTCTGTGCACCTGTTTTGAATTTCGCATTTTGCTACTTCCTTTTCATTACCCTGAGCTTGGGGATTGACAATAACTTTTTTTAAAGTTCTGAAAATTGGACTGATTCTGAAGGTAAGCAGTCTTCAAAATCGCTTTGAATATTCTTCCATTAACTTGGCTATTGCCCATCGGATGGCGTCATTGCAGAGCTCAGTCAGGTTTGTAAGAAAGCCAAATTTCTCATGGATGTCTTTTATATGCGCCTAACCGATGTTTTAGGGCTTAAGAAAGTTTGTCAATGGTTACCAGAAATATCTCAACCTTGAATTTTTGTCTCGGGGAGATTACTGTTTTGATTATGTCCCTTTATCAAACTGACCAATTCTCTTTTTTGATAATATTGAATATTTTTTATACTCATTTTTTCCACGGACTTGTCCATTCCTTTGTCTTCATAGAAATGCAAAGAAGAATGCTGTCTTTTAACAAACTCAATGAGAGACCTCAAGTGCATGGCTGGCTGAATTCAAAGATATTCTCGGCTCTTGAAGGGATACATTCGTTTTCTGAAATCTTTCTAAAATTGTTTTAACATTATAATCGTACACAGTAAATTGTTAGGTTTTGGGTGTCACTCCCCTGATGGGTGTCACCCTGGGCGGCCCGCCCCCGCTCCCCTCCTAGCGACGCCACTGACCACAGTTTCCCAACAGTTCTTCAGAGCAATGGAGATTTCTGACACTATAATGAAGCACTCAAATTAAGAAATTAAATAACAACACAATTTCGTGACTAAAAGTATGCCCAAAGCAATCAATCATGTTTAAATTAAGTTTGGGGCCTCCATAAATGACGTCACGCGATTTTGGCCGTTTTTTAATGACCCCCCTCCCCCTCGTCACAATTCGTCACAAAAACTTAGACCCCCCCCCAATATGACGTCACAAAGCTTTGAACCCCCTAAATCAAAAAGCCACATTTTCTAATTGAAAATTAGCATGTTGAAAATTTTTTTTTGTCATTAAGCATGTATTTAGTGTCCGTCTGCACTCTAATATCGTATTCGTAACACGTTTGAAGCCATTGAAAACGTAATTAAATACATTGTAAGCAAAAAATATTTAAGTGGAACTTATTATTTAAAGCGGAGTGTTTTGATGTGACATCACATTTCTTTTTTAAAAAAACTCCCCCTCGTCACACATCGTTACAACTGTGTGACCCCCCCCTCCCCCCTAGGCGCGTGACGTCATTTATGGATGACCTCTTTCATCAATAAAAGATCATTTGAAATATAAATAAAACCTTTATTTGAACTCCTAATTTCTTTACGATAATCTATTTAAGACCCCCCCCCATTTTTTACCCGTAAAATAAGGTTTAAAAAGAAAGTAAGAAACTTATTTCAAATTAGATATTTTACGAAACACAAATCTGGCCCCATTTTATTTGTTTATTCTGACCAGAGACCAAATCAACTTCCACTTCATCTACACCGCCACTCAGTGTGATGGAGACGACACTGGCGCCCTGGTGGCAGATCTACACTGTCAGTTTGATATTGGAGTTTTCATTGGACCAGGTAACAGTTACACAAAATAAATGACATAACAAAATGCGTTGTATTTCTTCTTACTTCTTATCTATACAGAAGCTCCTTCTATGCAGAAGATAATTGCGTCCACAGACCATGACAGATGATCTGTTGGCAAGTGATGCAGCGTTCACAGGCCACGGCTTTGTGGGTTCCACGCATTACCCAGCCGCCTAACTAGTGTTAGGTACCCATTCGGAGCTGGGTGACTCAGGGACGCCCTGGGCCCCGGAAACAAATCCTTGCCTTCACATGGATTCGAACCCGTGACCATCGGTACGCCAGTCGAGCGCGCTGCAACTCGGCCACCGCGTATTTAATTGTTTCAACTACTTCCAACCAGGGTTCGTTTTTGCTCAACTGCGGCATACACTGTTAAAACAAAAAAAGTTTATCTTTTAAACACTATTCTTTATCAAAATTATGTATTCTTCTAGATGTTAATTTTTTTTTATATTTCTCTCTGCTGAATTTTTGTAGTTGAAATGTTCAAACTCTTCATACAGTTTAACCAAAGCTGCTTTATTTTTATTATTTATTTATAATAATAATAATTACATGTATTATTATTATTTTTTTTTAAAATATTTTTTTGGCGCTGAGAACTTCCTTCTAAAAATAAACCGTATTTTTGCTATAGCTTGAAATACAGTGGTACCTTAAGATATGAATGCTTCATGATGATACGAAAGATCCAAGATACGAAAGGCCACCGGAAGAAATTTTTGTTCCAAAATACGAAAAAATAATATTCAAGATACAAAAGGCCACTGAGGAATTTTTTTGTTTCAAGATATTTTAGAAAATCCAAGAAAAAACGCACAGCTGACTACACAGGAAATAACGTGACGTCATTCAAGGTGCCACCAAGCGTTCTGCTCTCTCATTAGTCGATTCCAGTCCCATTGCTGTTTGTTCATGCGTGTCATGCATGCTTTATTTACTGGGTAGTTCGTTTGCTATTGATGTCCTAAATTCGTGAATATTTTCGTGAAATCTTCGTAAAAGCATAATTTATGGCCATGGCTTCAAAGAAATTAATGATTAATCGCCTCACTCGAAAAGTAAAAGTTCACATTTGTATAAATACACATGTATTATTTTTCATTTATTTTATTCTGTTTTCATTGTTTTATTATATTTATTTATTTGTTTTTTAATGTTTACTTTTAAGGATTGAAGAATCCTACATTGTTTTTCTATAGTTTACCATGATATTTTCCATTTTATAGTGTTGTTTCTGTTCGGCTTGGAGCGGAATAGGTATTTTACTGTAACTTGACATGTAAATCTTTGTTCGAGATACGAAACTTCCAAGATACGAAAGCCACCACGGAACGGATTAATTTCGTTTCTCGAGGTACAACTGTAATATTATTTTGAAATACTGCATTGGCCTGCATTGAGGCTTCTAGGTTGGCCCCTCCCTCTGACTCATCCAAGTCATTAAAAGAAAATATCCTTAATATACTCACCCTTTGATTGACTTTTCCCAAGGCGAACAGATTTTTTGTGTTTTTCGTTGTTCTTTTATTCTTCGAATCTTTCCTTTAACTTAAATTAAATCCGATTGTAAGTCTAAATGCACTTGAGGCAGATAGCTTATTTGTTTGTTTTTCTTCATATTTCCAAATTTCCAATCTCTCAACATATGTGTGGAAAATGATGTTATGATGAAAATCAGATCTCATTGCTACTTTTAATCACTTTTTTCTTAAAATTCCGTCCGCCAGTGTAACAAAAAATTAAGACAAAAGTACCACCAGGAGCTGACCTCCTTCCTTCTGACTTGCTCTTGGGGGGGGGGCAACCTAATACCTGCCACTCCTCATACAGCAACCCAAAATCTGATTTATTGCTCAGTCCCGTCACTGTCATTGAGCACCGAGTCGTTACCTTTGAAAGATGGGGAAAACAGCACAATAATCGCGGGATCACAAAGATGCACTTCGATACGTTTGTAACAGATCCACCGCCATTGCCATAGACAGTGTATACGTCATCAGAATGGTTGCCATAGTAACAGCAGTAATTGTGTTTCCCTAATTTGGCTAAAATAAAGACGTTAATAGCCTAACCTAGTCACTGCAGAGTGCAGCAATTACTTGACTTTTAAAAAAATCTTTCCCTGTAATAATATCTTCATCGAAGCTCATTCGAGTTCTCCATTCCCTCGGCATGTTCTCGTGACCAGTGTCAGTATCGATACAACGATGACTCGAAGTCACATGATATGGACGCAGTGATTCCAGGAATCACAATTTTACGGGGATTAAATGATCAGAGATATCTGCGTAGACGATTGATGTTAATCCTGACATTATAATTAGGAAGATGGGAAGACAACTGCAGCTCGTATTCTACGCTTGACGTCTGCCGTTCAAACAAAACATCCTGGAGCTGCCGGAATCTGCGTCATAGGGGAAACATTTGGTATTCTCAAAATAATGACGTCACAACTTTGCCGACTCTGGATTTTGAAATTGGATAAAGGTGGGAGTGGTCTTTGTTTTAAAATGTGTGTGGGGGGGGGAGTAAAATGTAATAAATTAACAACAAAACTTTCAATTTAAAAAAAAATTTGTAGGATGTTAAGCTACATGTACAAATAAAGGGATATGTTTGGTGATCTCAGTGAATAGATGTAAGCTCTTTGATGTATGTAACACAATGCCATGAGGAGGTTTAACGGCCAAAGCACGGATCATCTCAAGCTTTGTTGTCAAGATTCCGCGAGGCGATGAAATGACGGGAAAGTTCCTTTCACACGCTGTTGAAGGTGTTCATTAGAGGGTCTTGGGATGGTCTGACACAATGGGGTGAGATCTGAGGCCTGAGGCAAGACCTGAACTGTTTTTGTTGACAAATTCTGAGCTAACTAGTGTATCACCCGTCAAAAATAACGGAAGTTTTCAAAATAAATACACATCAGGTTAACAATAACGCAATACAGAACTTTCATTTATTTTATTCATTTTTATTTGATTCATTTATAATCATATTGAACAATTTTATGCGGAACGTTCGAAGAGTGCTATTTTTGGTGCAGCACTATAAAACAAAATCGATCGCAGCGCCACCTAACAGCATTACATTACATTACAACCATACAGACAACGGGAAATATGTATATTGATGTTTCTGAAAGGAGTAAGGACCAATAAAATTCCCTCTGCCACCATGGCAATATTGTCATACTAATAAACACTTCCCAATGCCACACATTTTAAGATTTTTAGAACTATCCCTTGTCCACATTGCCACTTAAAATTGCATGTTTAATATGAGCCACCATAAATCATGCCTTGATATCTTTAACGCTTTCCATTACACCAAACTATGATCTTCATTATTTTCCCTCAGTGTTCGATGCTATATAATTTTAAGTCTCTTTGCTCTTCAGCATTTACCTTCATATTTGGTTTTATGCTGTTTTTGCACACATATCTGCGTTGCATCTATTAACTGCACATTGCAGCACTAATTGACCATCTTTGTGTTTTTTAAGGCTGCACTACTGCCCTGCAGACTATGGGTCCGTTGTCCAAGTCCTGGAACATAGCCGTGGTCACGCCAGTGGGATCTGGAATAGCCAACAAAAATAGATTTCCTTTGGTCACAAACATGTCACCTTACAGGTAAGCTATTACAAACACATCTCTTTACTGGTAAAATATTACTAACATGTCACCCCGCAAGAAAGATTGTATAAACAGATCCCCTTACAATGTGTCTAACAAACATGTCTTACACAATACAGGTAAAGCTTCTACAAGTATTTGAAACACATGTATATATGCAAGTTTTCAATAACTTGTCGCAAACTTGGTTATAACTATACTCTAAATACATAAAATACAACAAGGGTAAAGCTATAAGTCGCATACAAGACTGGTCAATGGGTCAATACGTTTTACAGTTGTTTTCAATCATAATGAATATAGTTCTGCTAAAAGAGAATCGGACACCTCAACTATATAAATAAGTAACGGTTGACTGACATGGAGCCGTAACAAAGGAAGATTAGAGAGTCAAAGATTAAAGAGATTGAAAAATAAAAATAAATTCGTTTTCCCGCCCAGAATTCGGACGTGGAATGGGTTGACCTGAACAAACCAGGAAAACCAACACTTTATCAAAATTTAAAACTCTTATAAAATTACAAGATTAGACACAAATCATTAATAAGCGTCGGAGGCAATAATTTTCTGTGCCGAAGGAGCGTCTGTAACAGATAAGATAAGGTAAGATATATTTTAAAATAAGAAGACAGAAATTTGTCAAAGTGTACAAATACTCTAATTAGCTGAGGAAAATATTAAAGAATTAAATATCACCAGATCGTTTGTAACTCACTTTTACTTGAAATCATGCTTGAGGCACCGCTGTGCCCTTAAAACATCATGCTTGAGGCACCGCTGTGCCCTTAAAACATCATGCTTGAGGCACCGCTGTGCCCTTAAAACATCATGCTTGAGGCACCGCTGTGCCCTTAAAACATCATGCTTGAGGCACCGCTGTGCCCTTAAAACATCATGCTTGAGGCACCGCTGTGCCCTTAAAACATCATGCTTGAGGCACCGCTGTGCCCTTAAAACATCATGCTTGAGGCACCGCTGTGCCCTTAAAACATCATGCTTGAGGCACCGCTGTGCCCTTAAAACATCATGCTTGAGGCACCGCTGTGCCCTTAAAACATCATGCTTGAGGCACCGCTGTGCCCTTAAAACATCATGCTTGAGGCACCGCTGTGCCCTTAAAACATCATGCTTGAGGCACCGCTGTGCCCTTAAAACATCATGCTTGAGGCACCGCTGTGCCCTTAAAACATCATGCTTGAGGCACCGCTGTGCCCTTAAAACATCATGCTTGAGGCACCGCTGTGCCCTTAAAACATCATGCTTGAGGCACCGCTGTGCCCTTAAAACATCATGCTTGAGGCACCGCTGTGCCCTTAAAACATCATGCTTGAGGCACCGCTGTGCCCTTAAAACATCATGCTTGAGGCACCGCTGTGCCCTTAAAACATCATGCTTGAGGCACCGCTGTGCCCTTAAAACATCTGTGCCCTTAAAACCAGAATTTGTTTAAGTTAAATGACTACTCCAAACGACATGCATCTCATCAAAGGCAACTCTTGTGATTGGAGGACGAGTGAACTCTTGTGATTGGAGGACGAGTGAAGACCGTCTTAAAACACGTGGCTAATTAATTACCTCTTTGATGTTGTTTGTCGTTATGACGTAAAGCCTTTAATCTGTTTGCACTCTGTGTTGTCTGAGGCCGTCTCTGTGAATGTAGCTTTATCTCTGGACAAGAGATGAGGCGTCAATATTATAGTTTCTTGTCAGAATCTGTATATTAGAACAACCTGTTTCCAATTAAATAGACTACTGTATGGCTCTTCTTTATAGTCGTATACATAAAACTGTATTGCTGGTTAGTTTGTGGGTTTTTTTCAATGTTTTTTTTGGATGTGCTTAATATAGATAATATAGATTAAAAAAATTAAATTGTTTTCCACATCAAATTTTACAACTCAAATTATCTCGCAGGAATGTTAAAAATACGTATTTTTCTTAGTAGCATACGAAGCCAATTTATCTCTCTCACTAGCTCTTCCACTGTCATTTCTCTGTCTCCCTCTCTCTTGCACTCTAATTATTTTAACTACCTTTTCTGTAATAGTAAAACTGTGAATTCACACTGCCAATGAAGACACCGTTACGTGTTCTGTGTAACCACTCTCTTTAATTCCATTAGCTGAACATTTATAGCCACCCCGAGTTCACATTGCAATACACGCACACAGTCTCCAAACATAGTCACCCAAGTCTCATCTCAAACAACGTAATCACACCAAGCACGAGTGTTACACTTTCCTTCTCTCTCTCTCTCTCTCTCTCTCTCTTTCTCTCTCTCTCTCTCTCTCTCTCTCTCTCTCTCTCTCTCTCTCTCTCTCTCACTCTTTCTCCCTCTCTCTCTCATTTTCTCACGTTCTCTTTCTCCGATGTCTGCCTGTATTATATCTCAAACCTAGTACGTGCCTTTCTGAACTCCGACCACCACACCCTCAGGGCGTAGTCCACTATATATATATATATATAGATAGATATATGTAGCCGAGTGGTGGCTATATTGTTAGTATTAATGAGACTGACTTAACAGGTAATAAGACTGACTGAACAGCTAATAAATCAACTAACTGCAGGTAAGTTGAGGACTATAGTCTTGAATAGTGTTTATTTGAATAAGTTCTAAGGTTGACACAGGAAACACAGTGTACAATTTTATTAAAGCCTATGCTCTACTACTGTCTCTAGCACTGTCCTAAGTCTGTCCTAACCAGGCGCTGGGTGACTCTCTCTGACTCTCACTCTCCAACTCTGTCTCGTCTCCTACCGTTCTGTCCTTATATTGCTCACCAAAGGTATGTGGCCGACACTCGAGAGTGCCCCCTTGGTGTGAGCAATAAAATTTTCCGTCATTCAGTCCCTAACCCAGGTCCAACGATTAGCAGCTAAGGTTACCTCCGTCGTTCCGTAATGATCCCCACTCTTTAGTCTTGTTCACAGGCACTAAAAATTTAGTTTCCTGCCTCTAACAGAAGTGCAATTGTTCTACACCCCTATCTTACGGGGCTGGGGGTGGGGAAAGGCCGGAATCCCCCAGTTTCCGAGTCCACTATATCTTGGAGCGGGATGTCATCCCTCTCGGTCCCTGTCAGCCCTTTGCCAGGGTGCGTGGGGGGGAGAGGGGAAGGAGCAGTGGCGGGCGCGGGGGGAGAGGGGAAAGAGCAGTGGCGGCGCCCCATGTATGTTTTGCCATGTATGTTTAGGGGGCACCCGGCCATATATTTATATATATATATATATATATATATATATATATATATATATATATATATATATATATAATATATATATATATATATATATATATATATATATATATATATATATATATATATATATATATATATATACTAGTGTATTACCCGTCAAAAATGACGGAAGTTTTCAAAATGGATATATTTCAGTTTTTGTAATTGTCCCTTTTGCCTGAAAGCCGCATAGTAAATAATCAGAAAATTAAGAGACCAAAAGAGAAAAATTAAATCTCTTTTCCATATTGAAGAATTTTATGCGGACGTTTGAAAATAGCGTGTTTTCTCTTTTTTTTTCAGTATCTTTTTTAAGGCTATTTTTTTAGCGGTGCGGTTTCTAAAATCTAGCGTTACGAACGGACATAGCAGAGTATATATTTTGATTATATATACGAATATAAGTGTTATGAGAAAACCTCCAAGCTTAGGCTTCGCGTTATATAATTTTGCATGAATATTAATGATATAATCATGATAATAGTAAATGCATAGTGAATTACACACAGCATAAAGTGATACTGCGGCAAAGAAGTTTAAAGTTCGACGTATTAACAAATATTGCTGAGGAGTCAGCCGGACATTAACTTGCGGCATTGAATAGTGCGCACCAATTATGAGTGCATCAATAATACGGCACAGTGCGTTAAAAATAAATTATGTGACTGTAATGTGATCCACATCACGCATATCTGTGATTTGAAGCCGTTTAAGCTTCATCGATGATTATGACTTGTCAGTTTATTCGCCCATTTGTCCATACATTATTACCACAACATTTTCAAAACATGTAAAAAATAAACTGTAATTTTACACATGTTAATAACTATTTATTTTGCATGAAACGTAGTAAGCAAAGTTTGTCACAGGATAACAGAAAAGATTAACTTTCAACTGTTAATCATATTTACAATTTAATATCCATGTGTTAGTAATTCACAGAAACGTTTTTATTGTTGTCAAGTCAGATCTATTATGACTTGTCAGTTTATGCGCCCATTGGTCCATACATTATTACCTTTACATTATCAAAAACATGTAAATAAAAAATTGTAACTATTTACAAATATGAATAACAACGAACTATTTATTTTGCATGAAACCTTTGAAGTAAAGTTAATCACTGGAGAAAAGAAAATATTAAGGTATCAACTTTAATATATCTACACGATTTAGGAATTTTTTAAATAAACGCTTTCATTATTGTCAAGTTAGCACCCCTTCCAGTTCTATATTAAATGCAAAGATTTTTTTTATTCAAAATTAGTCTAAGACACATTGAAATATTACATGTAAATAACAATAAAAAAACTTGTGGGGAGCAGTCCGATTTTTTTTAAACATACAAATATGCAATCTCAAAGAGAAAACAAACGCTAAACTGAAGCATAAGTTGACAAATTTCATTTTCAGTAATAAATAATGGCTTTGTAGTTCAAAACGCATCGAAACTTGACAACCGAACGACAACCAATTGTAAATTTCATAAACCGAAAAACGAATGTTATATATTAATATAGAAAATTAAATTTATAATTACGAACGTAATATTGACATTGACACATACACAAAAATGTACATTTAATACAAAAAAAAATAATAATATTAATCAGATCAAAAAAAACAGTGCTTTTTTAAAATCCCTTATATTAACTTCACCGCCGTCTCATTCGTCCGCGACGTCCGTCGTCCCGCGACGCCCGTCCGCCCGCGGAAAAACAAAAGTCGATAATGACCCACTTTCAGTGAAGCCATCGAGCTGAAATTTTGCACACGGACCCGTCTCACCTAACAATGCATCGTATCAAAATTTCAGATCGATCGAATGTACCGTAATTAAATTAATGCATTTTTAGTTTTCTTATCTATATAAATCAGTATTTAGAAAAACAAAAGTCATCGTCTGCTAGAGTTTTGACCTAGTTTTAAAGCCAAGGGAGATAATTTGGTTTCAGTCTGTAAATGTTTGTCACTTTTGAACATAATCAATACTTTTAGTTATGTCTCATATATAAGGGATTTATAGTCAAAAACTTTGTTTTTACGGGGGTTGTTTAATTACTTCGTTCCCTTCACACATTAATAAAAGCTCAAATAATGACGTCACTTCACAATATTTTATGGTGAGTAACACATTTTGTTATAATCTCGAAAGCAACTTTTTATTTTTTTTAATCGGGTATTACCTCGCATAGCGTATGACTGACTGACAGACGTTACTGACTTGTGTGACAATTGCAAATTATATAGTTTTATACAGTGGAACCTTGGTATACGCCCTTAATCTATTCCAGACCCTTGGACGTATACTGAAAAGGACGAATACAAAACCTGTTTTTACTATGAGAAATAGAGGGAAAATAATTTATCCGTTCACATGAGAAAAATTGTATTGTTATTTACATATTTAAAAATTTATTGACGTGGTTGTATACATTTTTTAAACACTGATAATACTAAAATACATAAATAAAAAGAACTTAAATCATTTTTCCTGTCATCCAGATCAAAAGCAATTTTTTCAACGTGCTCTAATGTCCCTGATCTTTGTTTTGAAGATAAAAGTTCCACTTAAATATTTGATAGCTTACAATTTATTTAATGATGTTTTAAATGGATTCATGCATTCATTCCCCTTATCAAAGGGGAGTTCTCCATCAAAGAAAGTCACTGAAGCTCATTCCCCAGCCTTACAAAAATAAAATAAAGTAAAAACAAAGAAAAAGAACACCTCTGTAATCAGCCGCAGATTCCTTCCACCTAGTTTACACATCCTCCTTCCACCTAGTTTACACATCCCCCTCCCAGCCGCAAATTTGTTTTCTTGTGTTTGCTAAACTCATTTTTTTCCATTGACTCTGTTAAAAAGCACCGCAGGATACACCAATGGTCTGACAGCCATTCTCAAACATTTCCAGTGGAGCACCGTGGCTGTGATATACGACCAGGACCACAGTGTGGGCGTGTTGCTCAAGGATGGGCTCGTCTACAAGTTTGGGTATTCACTGAATAATTCAGCTTTCTTTTGAGAGTTATTTGTCTACATTATTGCATTTTCTATTATTAATTTTTGTTTGCAGCTATTTTCATCCATTGAATTTGCTCATAGGTTCATAAATAATGTCATATTCAAAGAAATAAATACATAAAGTACGTCACGCTCCAGAGGGGGTTGAGGGGATGTAATAAAGTGTGACAGTTTGTGACAGGGGGAGGGGAGTCCGGCCATGTGTGACGTCACGGTGTTTTATAATACATTTTAATTATCTTGTTAATAAAAAACAATTTTTGTTCGAAAGTGTGACGTACTTTAGGAGGGGGGGGGGTCCGAGATTTGTGACAGGGGGGACGGGGGAGTTAAAAATGGTAAAAAATATCGTGACGTACTTTATTGACGACCCCTAATCCACAAACCAATATTTTTTCTGTAACGTTATGAATGAGTTTGTCATCACAAATACTTGACCATTATTCATGTTTTGTTTTTCTTTTGGAAGCTAGGCGACATATCAAACATACTTTTTTTTTGTACTAAAGAAACTACTGAGAAGCAGTCTGGCCAATTCTTTTGGGCCTCTTAGCTATCTCATCAAACCATATTTTTGTCCTTAAATATAGGGACTAATATATGTTTGAACAAATATGGCCACAGTATAGACTAATTAAATAATATCATGAGATTTAACAAATATTTTCAATATAATATGGACTAACTGAAAAATCTCCTAAGCTTGAACAAATATGTCCACTATAAGAAGCATTTCAGTCCTCGATTGAAAGATTTTGAACCATCTCCAGGAAGACTCTCAAAATGATCAGCACATATCAGATCAGAGTCGGTACTTACACCAACGAAAGTTTGAGAAAACTTTGGATGGAAGCGTCGGAAAAGGCAAGAAGTAGGTCACGTGTGATCCGTGTGTCAGTGTAACATCACGCCCAAATTTTTTTACAATTTTTACAATTGTCATTTCATGTCAGAAATCTATTAATAGAAATATTTGGCGTATTCAGCTGGACCAATTACATTAAGATATTAATCAAATATCCCGGTATCTGCAATGACTTATCGCAACAGACATTTCTACGTACATATGAGCCTAGTGGACTAGCAAGAAAAAAATGTGGACACATTTATTATACTGAAAAAGTTTGCAAACGTTTTGTTTCTTCTTTATTTATGCTGAAAAAAATTATTGCATGAAAACCTTGAGTACAAATAAATAGTACAATTAAGACTCATTAAGTTATGAGAAACAACGTTATCCTGTCTGAGATAGGACAAACTCTACAACGGTGTCCCATATCTTCATCTTCCAGTTTTCCTTCTGTTCTGTCGCGAGCCGGAGATTCGAGCTCTCATGACCACCGCATACCACCTGGGCTACGCCACTTCCGGCCAGTTTGTCTTTTTCATCATCGAGAATCTGTCCAGACACCCGAGACAGCGACACTGGGAGACTGGCGCCGACGATGACGAGGTTGGTGAGGGTCCTGTCAAAGGAAATTTCCTATGTTCGGTCTATTGAAATGACATGTCGTCTGTTCAGTCCATTGAAATGAACTGTCATAATTTGTTCATTCCATTGAAATAACATG